>OX456527.1:122446884-122722310 GCA_949748255.1 Eustalomyia histrio
TCACATTCAGTTTTCGTGCAATTAAAGTCATCGTTAAGTAGACATAACTTTGAAAGCAACTTTAAAAAGGGAATTAAAAAAACTGCATGCAATCAATTGCATCGTATTAATTGTCTCTTAGATATATTTCATGTTTTCATATTGAAATATTTTTTATGTTGAATTTAGTGAATTTATTTACATGAATTTATTACTGTAAACAATAAATTTTATTAATTTATTTATTTATTTATTAATGTCATATCCTGCACAACAAGATTTAATCTTATAATTACAGTACAGGAATTACCAAGCAAAAATAATAATGACAGTTGTTAAAACATATTTAGAAATAGGTTGCAATTAGGTAAAATATTTTTAAATCTAAAATTTAAATTACACAAGATTAAAAAAAAAATAAAAATAATAATAATAAAAATATTCAAAGTTAAACAGGAAAAGTAAGAAAATATCAAGAATAATTTAGAAAAACAAATTTTTTAAAATGAGTAACGTTGCTGTGTTAAGTTGTTGGTTTTGTGGAAGCATATTCCAGAGACGAATTGCATTTATATAGAATTGCCACTCAGATACTAGACAATGATGTCTTGGTAAAATAATCTTTTGCCCCTATTAGACTGAGCAAAACGAAGTTTTTCATAGAGGTATAAAGGTTTTTGCGTGTAAATGATTTTATGTAAAAAGAGAAGTACTCTTATCTTCATAAGATTTATAAATAAAACACCAAAAATTTTCTTTGAAAAAGCCGAAGTTCCATCAAGTCGCCTTAATCCAAAAACATAACGAAATTTCATTAATATTTTATTAAAAACTACGCGAACCTATATCAACATGTTGCCTCAACATTACGGCAACATTTTTTGTAATATTATCAACTGTAATACAACTCGCATAAAATTTTGCACATAAAGAATTTTTAAATCATAATTATGAATACTTTTTAATAATAACCATAACAGCAAATATAATATATCGAAAATTTGGTATTGCGATTCAGCAACATGTTGACAAAAATCACTATTTTCTTTATGTTTATATTATGAAGAATTTCTCAAAAAATATGTATTATAAAAATTATTTTCGCCAGTCACCTTCTTCACTATCACTATTATAAAAATTCTAAATTGGATATTAATTTGTTAGTCACATTGGACGTTTTTTTTTTAATAATTTAAACAGGATTTTCCTATAAACGAACTAACGATAATTTAAAATTCTGACATTAAAACTAGACTATTAGTTACGTGTAAGCAACAGCAAGTCAAAAGACGAAAGAAAAGTACAAAAAAAAAATAGGAGGATCTGTAAATGTGAAATAATGATATTTTCAATAAGGAAATTCTAAATTCACTGCTGCAACAAACTTTAAACTAATTGTCTTTGGTATAATGTTGTATATGATGAGACAGAGGAGGCGACGTACGTATGTACATACAGGTAACCAACATGATTTCTTATGGATGTCTTTAACTAATATTCATATGTTGCTAATATACGTTGGTGTATAGAAAATGCTCTAACACATGTTATTATTGCAACATAATGACATGAAAGCTATTTTGTTAGATGTTTAAACTATTGCCAGCTACCACAAGCAACACTACTGTTGCAACAAAAAAAAAAAAAATGCTTTAAAATGACCACAAGAAAACTTGGTTTTTTTTTATTTTGTTACTTCTTTAAATTACATTCAAATTGTTGAGGGAACCAGACTTAACTTAATATACAGCGTGTGTGTTCTAAATAATAATGAAAGCAACAACAACAACAGCAACAAAAAAAAAACAAATTGGTAGAAAAGTAATGATTAAAAAGTCTACAAATGTATACTTACAATGAAATACCAGGAACTAACATTTAATATATAAAAGTAAAAAAGAATTAAAAGAGTGAGGAGAGGTTGAGGCACTTACCCAGCCACAAACAACAACAACAACAACAAAATAAGATAGAACAAATAAAATCTAAATATTGCTGCATAGAACGTTAATTTTTAACACAAAAAAAAAATATATATAAATTTAGTGCAATTGCTTTAGACATTATACAATGCTACTACCTCAAGTGTATTAATGTTGCCTCATATACATCGATATGTATATATACTTTTAATGTTTAGTTGCATGCTGATTTTTTTTCTTAGCTAAGGCCACATCACTATTGCATCTTAAGTAGATGCCTCTTTTGCTGTTGTTGGTTTTTCATAACAACTTTAACTTTAATATCGTAGTATGCAGTATATATGAATATAGGTAAGAAGATCAAGCTTTTATGAAGCCTGCAGGGCGCGTGCTGAATTTAATCAGTTTCAGTTTATGTTGCATGTTGCGTACAATGACACTCTACTCTCCCATATTCTGGTCTGCAAAAACTTCAATGTTGCTTGCAAGCAAAAAAACAAAAATTAGAACAAAATTATGTCTTGTCTCATTGGCAAAGGAGTTTAGATATGCTAAAGATTGACTTTAACTTTTAAGTTAATATAGCTTAAGGTTAAATGACAAAATATTATATTTAACGGTTTTAATTTTCCAACAAATACTAAAACTTTAACTGAACTGGAATATTTTTGTTTAACAAGATTTACTGCAATTACCACAAAGTTGTTAGAAATAATTAAAAAAAAAAAAACAAACTAGTTTGAAAATAATTTACGGAAAATTAAATTAATGTTTAAGTTAAAAAATAACAAATTTAAATAATGACAACATGTTTGCAGCAACAGAAAACTATTAATTCAAAGCAAGCTGCAACATTTGTTATAATGAAAAACTTATTAAAATCATTAACTATAATTATATAATTATAAGTTTAGAGTGGTTGTATTGCCAGCTCATTAGTTGTAAATTAAAGTTATGATCTTTAGCAACATGTTGCTAACAATATTTTTTTAAAAATTTATTATGAAAAACTTAAATAAACTCAAGCAGAGTATTTTTATATTAAAAATTAAAGTTCTCTCTCTCTCTCTCTCTCTCTTAAGGCTTAATTAGCCATACGTGATGTAACGTATATCCATATGGTTGTCTCTTTTAAATTCATTAACTTAGATTGGATCAGCTGATTCGTCACGTAACGTTAAAGCTATAGTTTGACAATGTCTTGTTTAGTAAATCTTAACATAGAAATTCATGCATTTTTTTTATAGTTTTTTTAATTATATGTTGCAAAAATTAATAGCATATTTGTTCTCTTTATTATATATTTATACCCTCCACCATATATGGTGAGGGTATATATCAGTTTGTCATTCCGTTTGTAATATGTCGAAATATAGGTTTAAGACCCCATAAAGTATATATTCGTGATCCTTATGCAATTTTAAGTCGATTTAGCGATGTCCGTCTGTCTGTCCGTCTGTCTGTCTGTCTGTTGAAATCACGATCACGACGCGAAGACGCAAGCGGGGGTGCCTATTTTTACCCAGATTATTGAACATCCTCCCGAGCAGTTTGGTATTTAAAATGAACAAAATCGGTCAAGCGGTTCAAAAGTTATGAGTGAAAATGTGAAGGTACCTCTAAATTTTCCATACAAATTTGTACAATTTTTCTGTATCTATTTTTTTTTCTGTTAAGTAAGTAAAAATGTTATTAAGTCTTCTTATTGTTCGATTACATTTATTGTCTTACATACTATGATAACTAAGTTAACGTAAAAATGAACAATGTTAAAGTTGCTAACAGAGCAGACCTCTGTAAATAACATTGCTAAAACTAAATAACAAAAGTTCGTTACATAAATTGACAAAACATATTCATATTACAGTTCATGCAAAATTTAGTATATACGTATATCATCTTCATCCCCTTTGGTGGAGGGTATTCAAAGATTCGGCACAGCCGAATTTAGCCCTTTTTTACTTGTTTTATCATAGAAATGGGAAATAATGGATATAAATAGACAGAGTTGGTCAATGTGTGTACACACTTTAATACTTTTCATGCCACAATGTTATGTATGAATTCGTTTTTTAACGCAATTGCAAATTTTTGTTGTATTTTTTTACTTTATTAAACATGTCTAATTTTAGTAAAAATAAATAGTATATTGAACAAATATTATATTTTTATATGAAAAGTCTGAAAAAATACATGAATAAAATAAAAAAACATATTTTTTATGAAACAATTTAAAGAATCTCTAGCAGCCCAAAAAACGGCAAAAAATAGTTCAAATTGGTTATATGGCAGCACCGCTAAATACTACTAAAAGTTGCCGACCAAGACTCACCTTTGTTGCCGCCAAACTATGTTCTTGTTCTAAGAGAGTACTAAAAAAAATCGTGAGAGCAAACTTCTCTCTATCTTTTATATACTTTTTGCTTGCTATCATTTTAACGTTACATACTTTTTTTTTTTGTTTGTAAAACCAGTTAAAAATTTTGACTCACAGAACTACAACTGATTAATAGAATTCATCATATGTTGCATCTGAAACTTTGTTCGTATTGAAGAGAGAGGTGCATTCAAATAGAGCGAACTTAAATCCCTTTGGTGAGATATTCTACGATCTAAACCATTATTTTGCTGAAGCAAAGAGTATATATTAACTAAAGAGACTATACATCCCAAAATTCTCACATCTCGGTAGACCAATTGAAACCCAAATAAAAACATGTTGCTTAAAACATTTTGCTTTGAAAATAAGGAGAAATGTAAAGTATATAAGGAAATAATGAAAGAAATTTTCAGAAATTCTACAGATTTTTCTTGTTGCCGAAAATCCCCTTTCAACCTTTGCAACATGTTTCAATTAACCTTAGCAACATGTTTCAATCATGGGATACATAGTCTCTCTAGTAAGTACTCTTTGGCGAAGCAGAGATCGTTAGAGACTTTTTTAAGCAACATTTATAATTGTTTATCAACATTTTCTTAACCGTTTTTACTAATAATAAATATGGTGAGTCAACATAAACACATCAACTTGTAGCGATGAGTTTTCCTCGGTTAGCTGGGGTAAGCTAGCAGGAGTAGGGATCGTTATAGAACTTTATATGACATAGTGATTGAGAGTAGAAGGCGAGATTTAAGATGTTATAAAACTTAATTCATTTATGCAGACTATAAGTATTACTAAATGAGAGATATAACGAGAGAGTTCGGATCATGGCACAAGACCTCAAACTTGCTGGATGAACAATAACCTGGGACGGTTTTTGAGCTGTATCTAAAGGAGGACAGGGAACTGGGATGGCACGTTTCCCCTGTTGACTTCGTTTAGGGGAGAACAACGACCTAGGATGGCACGCTTCCTCTGTTGACTTTGATTAGCTCAGATTACACCTTAAGGACCTTCAAGGATGTTCGTAGAGTCTTCAAGGTTATTAGGACCCTTAAGGATATTCGAATGACCACAAATGATGTCCTCAAGAGCTAGAAAGGGATATTAGTGAAAAATTACCTTGTGGCCACAGACCATGCTTGTTGCGATGTTATGCTTTGTACACTCTCAGAGTTTTATGGGGTGTGTCTGAGGATTATTAGGTCAAATATCAACTAAGGAAGATCGCAATGTGTGTAGATAGAAACGAACATGGCGTCTTCTGTCGTTATACCTTTCTAACGACTTTTTTTTTAAATTTCTTCATTTTTTTTTAAAAGAAGTAACACTGGCAAAAGGGATAGAGAAGATACGAAATGTGGTAAAATATGTAAGACCTAAAATATGGCAACACTGAAAATGTTAGGGATGAATACTCTTAGAACAATTCTAGTCCGCCATCACTGAATAAGGCAATACCCTGTAGGAAGCCTGGGGTCAAGTGTCTACAAGTCACCACTTCTGTCGATTATTTTGGGTGACTTTTTGGTGACATGTCAGCAAAGCGTCTATACTATTTACATTCCTTTTTTGCACCTGCAAAGCTGTGCTTGTTCTTGATTTTTTTATTGTTTTATTTTGTTGAAAATACATGTGCATAACTGCATGCAAAATTAAAGTTTTTAATAAAAATATAAAGAAACATGAATTTAAAAGGTAAATATACATATTTGAACAAAATATAAAATGAGCAAAAGAAATTACAAAAAAAAAAATGTGAAAAAAAACAATCAATTTTGTATAAAAATAACAAGAAAGAGGTAACAATTTTTAGTGAAAGTTGCAACTCTAGAGATTTTGTGGAGCCTGATAAAGATTTTAGGGAGCCTGTGGATGATTCTGTGCAGTCTTTTGAAGATTTTGCTACTCCAAAATTAAATTTGCACCAAAATCTTTTTTAATTTAATGAAATTTATAAAAAAAATTTTATTAATAAAATATTTAATTTAACAAAATAAATGCACCTGTTTAAACTCATTTCCTTCCTAGTGTGGAAATATAGTAAAAAGTTCTAAAAGTGTAGACTAGAATTACTAAAATGTTTTAATGAATCTTTAGTTCCAATGTCTACATCTAGTCAATAGTTGTGTAGATTCGCAATGACACGCACATGTTAAATGTCTACAGCAGAAAGTGTTGGCTGGGACATAATTAGTCAGTAGTACTGGTGACAAAGTCAATAGTGAATCAGTACAGTTTTACTATCGACATTTCCTACAGGGTACTTTAAGATACACATCTTTTAAATTTCAGCTTTCTAGCCAAAAGTACTTGGACAGGCCCTCAAAAGGGAGTAAAAATTTCATTAATTTCTCAATCACTCGCTCTGTTTACCTCAACCCTCCCCCCCCCCCCCCCCCCCATTAATAGACCTTAACATGTAAAGTTTATCTAAAAAATTACTTAGCAACAAACAATGTTTTATGCCAAATATTTATATATTTTTGTGAAGTAAGTGTGTGTGTGTATATGGCCAGCAATAACTTAAAATTATAATTGTGTACCTTTTTTATTGTTGTTATTGAAAGAAAACTAAAAACAAAAATTAAACGAAGAAATTATGCATGCAACAGCGTCTGTGGTCGTCAGCATCAGCAGCATCATCATCTAAACATCAACAATACCTTAACTAAAGCATTAGTTAAACCATATCATCTAAACAAAAATTGTTTTAGAAGTCAATAGAGTAAAATATGCAGAACACAAAATAAAAATCCAAAAAAGCACCTAGATGATGCATAAAGACGAAGAAGATGAAAAAAAAAGAAGTGGACTTGAGTGTTGCACTAATTCACATTTGATGTTCAATGTTTGTTACTTTGGTCAATGAGGTTATCCTCACAAGTAATAGTCTTTACAATCTTCTATACTAGTACTCCATAAAACTATAAACGTACAAATACTATGCCGCACTTAACACTTGTATAGGAGCATAAAAAAAGTTTCTTCAGTTTTAACAGTGGGGGAGTGAGTGAGTGATACTCTTGATGTTGCATATTTTGTTTAGTAAAATTCTTTTTTTGTTGTTAATCTATTTCTTGTTTCCATTTTTTTCGCATTTTAAATTTAACTAAGAAAGTATATTAGTTTTAAGCAAATGCTGCTATTGAATATATAATGAACTACTTTTTTTTCTGTTATGGAAGCTAAAAGGTATTTATGTGGCATGTTGTATTTTAAGAGAAAGACTTAATGTTTATGACTATTTTTGGTTTCTTTTTTTTTTTTTGAGCAAAAGAAAGTAGTTGACTGTGTATTTAAAAGAAAAAAAAAAACTGATAATGTTGATGATATTTTTACATTAAAATTGAGGTTAGTTTTTTTTCTTTATTTGGAAGTCTTTAAAAGGTTAAAAATGTTAATGAAAATTTAAAAACTAGTTGAAGTTATGGGAAATTAATTAAGAAAAATGGTTAGAAACATGTTTAATAGGTTTTGCAATGTTTTAGTAACTGAAGCAACATGTTTAGGAAACATTTTTGTTTAAATATAAATCTAAGAGCAGTTTATATGACAGAATTTTTTATTATATGACATCATTTTATTATTAAAAAATGTTGCAATTAATAAATTATCATATTTAATACTTGTAAATAAATATTAACTGATATTTGTCACCAATTCATATATCAGCAACATGTTGCTGAATAAAATTTCAAAAAAAATATTAGGTTTTTTACATCTAATGTATTAATCAATGTTAATTTGATAACAAATAAAATAATTGCGGAAAATTTGTTTTTGTAACATGTTGCTCGAAAACAAAATCTTTTTAATGTTTAAAAATAATTGTCCAATAATTATAAAAATAATTAAAATATTTTAGTAATTAAATATTCAAACAACAACATGTTGCAAGAGAAATTGACCAGATTTCCAATGTTGCCAAAAAAAAAGTAAGTTTGGAGACTTCCATATATATGTCTCTTTTAACCTTTCAATATGTTTTCAATTGGTCAAACGCGTTATGACGCAGAAAACCCTGAATCATGAATCTCTTTAGTGAATATATACTATCTGCTGCAACATGTTGCCAAGATGCCAAATTTAACATACACTGTTTAAATTAGTTTTAAATAATATAATTATGACAAAATATAAAATTTCTTTCTTTAGTTTTATATATTGTTGCAACATAACACCCTGTATTTTAGAAAAATGAAATTATCAATGTTTTAAGTAAAGAAACTTAGTTTAATTCTAAGATTTCGAAAACACTATAGAATTAAGCATTTTTGTTTGTTTAGTTGTAAATGTTGCAACATGTTGCAAGGTCTAAATTGTAAAACATTTCTTTGTAACTGTCTAAAAAAATTTATATTTTTTTTATTGAATTTGAAATGTTGCAAGAACCAAAATTTTAATAAAATACAAGATTTAGAAAATGAAAAAATTTTTTGAATTCCAAAAATAAGCACAATGTTAGAAATTTTAATTTAATGCAGCATGTTGCATGTAAATGTTGCAACATGTTGCAAGGTCTGAAATTTTACACATTTTGTTGTAACTGCTTAAAAAAAATTTATATATTTTTTATAGAATTTGAAATGTTGCAGAATGTTGCAAGAAACAAAATTTTAATGAAATACAAGATTTGGAAAATGAAAATATTTTTCGAATTCCAAAAATAAGCACAATGTTAGAAATTTTAATTTAATGCAGCATGTTGCATGTAAATGTTGCAACATGTTGCAAGGTCTAAAATTGCACAAACATTTTGTTGTAACTGCTTCAAAAAATTTATATTTTTTATTGAATTTGAAATGTTGCAAGAACCAAAATTTTAATGAAATACAAGATTTAGAAAATGAAAATATGTTTTGAATTCCAAAAATAAGCACAATGTTGATAATTTTTAATTAATGCAGCATGTTGCATGTAAATGTTGCAACATGTTGCAAGGTCTGAAATTGCACAAACATTTTGTTGTAACTGCTTAAAAAAATTTATATATTTTTTAATAGAATTTGAAATGTTGCAAGAAACAAAATTTTAATGAAATACAAGATTTGGAAAATGGAAATATTTTTTGAATTCCAAACAGAAGCAAAATGATGATAATTTTAATTTAATGCAGCATGTTGAATGTAAATGTTGCAACTTGTTGCAAGGTATGAAATTGCACAAACATTTTGTTGTAACTGCTTAAAAAAATTTATATATTTTTTATTGAATTTGAAATGTGGCAAGAACCAAAATTTTACTAAAATACAAGATTTAAAAAATGAAAATATGTTTTGAATTCCAAAAATAAACACAATGTTGATAATTTAAATTTAATACAGCGTGTTGCACAAACAAAAAATTATATTTTTTTATAGAATTTGAAATGTTGCAGAATGTTGCAAGAACCAAAATTTTAATGAAATACATGATTTAGAAAATGAAAACTTTTTTTTAATTTCAAAAATAAGCACAATGTTGACAATTTTTATTTACTGCAACATGCTGCAGAAACATAAGTAATAAAAAAATTAATTTTGAATGTAGCAACATGGAAAAAAATCAGAAATTTTTATTAAATAAAATATTGTATTGATTAATTTTCTATAGAGCAACATATTGCAGTTTTTTTTTAAAAATGTATAACTTAAAATTTATTTACTTTATAGGGACCAAAAAACAATACCATATATTGTTTAATAAAAATAATAGATTGCAACATGTTGCTAGCACTTTTAAGTAAAAAATTAAAGTTTTTATTTATTAAGCTACTATTTGTTTTTGAAGTTGCATTATGTGCGAAGTTGCATTGTCATATGTTGCTAGACTTACAACATTAAGTAAACATAATTTTAAATAATAAATTTATTTTAATAACTTTAATTAAAACGCTATCCGAACAATTTTAATAGTTGCAACATAATGCAAGTTAAACAAAATAAAATTTGAAAAATGTTTATTACATTTTAAATGAGGCTTATTAAAATTAAAAGCTTCTAATTGTTGGTTGTGATGAGTTGCACAACATTTTTTATATTAAAATTTAATATAAAAATCTATAAATATTTATATAAAAAAAAACATGTTGTATTTTTAATTTACATAAAAATCTATTAATATATTTAGTTTTATTTTTTCCTGTATGCTACAAATAATATAGCAACACATTCAATTAAATTTATTTTAATTATAATTGCAACAAAACATCAATATATCGTACACACTTACTACCACATACAATTATTTTGAACAACAAATACAAAATAATAATTACTACAACTAAAACAACGACAACAACAGCGACTACATACTGACAACTACTAAAAACTGAACAACAATAATTGATCAAAAGTCACGCAATGTTATACAATCAAGTAAAAACGTAGCAAAATATATTGAGTTGTTGTATTCATACATATACGTATCTAAACCAATACCACTACTACTGCTACTACAACAATTAAAAAATCCTAACAATTGTCGACACCCCCTACCCTTCAACGGGTACCTAACCAAAAACAAAATAAACAGCAAAACAAAAACAATATACTAAGAAGCAAAAACAATACTTAATTTTTTCAAATGTTTATTTTTTGTTTTTTAAATGCGCGCCAATGTATTCATAAAGAGGAGCATGATTATTCTTGTTAAAAAGTAACAAAAAGAAAAAAAGTTAAGCATGCGCTTTATTTCAAAGAGTGGGATACGAGAGTTTTTTTTTTTTGTATGCCAATAAAAAGGGGAGTTTTATCCGTTATACTCTTTTACTTAATACTCTGTTTTTGTTTTTATTTTGCTATAAACTCTTTAATGCTCAATTTCTTTATACTTATTAAGGAATATTTGTTAATATTAATGACGTCATTAATTTTATTTGAATTTATAAGTTTGCTTTAAATTAAAGACTGTACAGGAAAATGTTTTTGCAGTGTAGTTTTCTTGAATTTCTAAAAGCAAATATTTAAGAACACACTACAGTTGGCTTGAATGGTTTTTTTTTTTTTGGTATGAAACGAAATTTTAGAAATAAATTTTTTTTAATTTTTAAACATTTTGAATTTTCGTTTAATACCTAAATTACGTCACTTAAGCTAATTATATTGCTGCCGTAATCGATCTAAGATTACGTTTACATTACGCTCAAATCTCGTTTAAACTGGAATTGAAATTCTGTTATTATTAAATTGAAAAAAAAATTAAGATATAAAAAAACCCCTCGATTTTGAAAAAATAGAAAAAATTTTCTAAAGCTAGGGGGAATAGAAATTGGGTTATTTCATTACAGGCACCTTGCCACACATTTTTATTTTTAAACCTCAGCTTCTTCTTCTAAGAAAAAATTGGCTCGAAATAAAATCAAAGAAAAAAAAAGGTTAAATTCGCACGTAGTCTGGGGTGAGTTATTAGCAGCTCGTTAGCTTTATATTTTTTTTTTTTTGAACAGTTGGTCAAGCCAAAATTAACGAACTGGGATTATTTTTTTTTTTAGAAAACGAATCCAAATGAAGTGGACTCTCAGAAAAATTTAAAAACTATATTTGCTTTGGAGGAAACTTCTAATCAGGGCACAGCCAAAAAAATTACTTAAATGAACCTTTTAAAATTTTCTATTTTAAGGTCTAAATTCAAATTCTTTTTATTATATTATTCCTCTAACTCCTCTTAGAGCATAGAAAAATTCAAATTCTCTCTGTTGGAATTTTAATATTTTTTTTTAAATTGCATATTTGGCTTTGCAGATCGCAACACCGGATTAGGTTAAGCAGAAACTTATAGCCTCTTCCTCGATTTCGAACAGAAAACTAGTCGTACGAAAGCGAGTCACTCGAGTTCGAATCAATTTCTCTATTTCGAAAGCCTTCGATCGACTTGACTTACGTGTGTCAATTTTTGTTTCTCACAACGATGCCACATCATATGTTTTGAGCATTTGTTATTATTTTCTTTAAAAGTACCAAAAATACTACTAAACTGCTTAAAGATAAAAACAACCCTGTTTAAGAGTAATCAGCTGTATATGTCAAATGAAATAGAAAAATAACAATAAAGAAATCAATTTTTATTTGAAAATGTGTTTATTTGTAAAAATTTTTGTTATGGATTGGTTGGGGGTGGGATTGTTGCCTGTTGCTATTGTCTGTTCGGTGTGGCCATGCTACAGACCTGTTAGCTTTTGTAAAATAAATAATGTAAAATAAAAAATATAAATATGAGCTGCTTGGGGCAAACGTAAGCCACAAACAAAAATTTAAAGACACTTACCTTTTACCACTCAGCAACAACATAATAGGGGTAAAAAGGAGTTAAGTTTCTGGTCAAATTTTCCTCCTCTGCAAAAAATTTGTTTCTTCCATATAAAATACAAGCGTCTTCGGCTGGTCCATTGTTGATTTTTTTAAACTGAAATTTAAAGTTCTTAATAAACTATAAATGTATTATTTTATATTTACCTTTTGTTATCCATTGCTTTTTTTTAATTTATATTGCTTTTAAAAATATCAAATATATATTTACTCGACAAAAACTGGTCGACTGATTTTTGACTTTCGCACTGTTCGAAATAGAGAAACAAAATTTTGTATGAAAACAGTTACGTTTTCATTCGACTTTTCGTTCGAGTCATCGTTCGCATAGAAATAGAGTAAGTAAAACCCAAATCAGTTTTCTTTCGCCTAGAAAGCGAACGAACGTGTTCTTTCGAAATAGATGGAAATAATTTTTCTACTTTTAGAGATAACCACCATTAACTTGTGTATGCACTTGAACAAATGTAACACTTTTTAAAATCGATTCATAATTTAAAAAATTGCGCAAGCATTCAAAATATTCATATGCCGGAGCTGCTAGAAGGTCGATGGAGTCGGCCATAATAATGTGAACTCTGAATCTCTTTGGCTTTGACTTTAAGAAATTCCAGAGTAATCCAAGCAACTGCTAAAAATTGTGTAAATTATTTTCAAAATTCTACACCCTCCGATTACTTGTATAATTTTTTTTTCTAAACTTAAATTTCTGCATAGAAAATTGTATAAATACTTTTTTCTAAACAGTCATTCCATTAATTGCAAATATTCCTCATGTTTCTCTTTCGCTCTTTTAACCAATTAGTTTTTTTGTTTTTGGGTTATTATTAAGTAGTTGGTACTCTTTCTAGCCTTAAAGTAAAGACTCAAACCACCACTGCCACTACTTACCAATACTACGGCAATTATAATTAAATATTTGCATTATAAGAGGGGAGCTTATAAACAACAACAAACATACAACAAATTAATTGGAGCTTTGTTATTGTATTTTAAATTATTACTAATAATATAAAGGAGAGATACCATCAAGAGAAGAGAATGAGAACTATACTCACAGGAATACTCTTTTTTTAGTTAGTTATATTTATATTATTATAACAACAAACATCATAATGAACATCATTATGATAGATAGATAAATAAATGAGTACAAGTTTTAGAGTGTATGTTAAATGTGTATGGAAACAATGTTTGGATACCTATGTATGTAAGCTTGTTGGAATTAATGGTTGTTGTTGTTGTTTTTGTGTTTTTGCATATTTTGCATTTCGGGGGTCCCAGTCAAACACAAACACACACTGTAACTACTCTGCCTGTACATGAATGAGTGTATATGAGACTTTGGCTGGCAATGTTGTTTGGTTTTTCATATTCATTCAGTCTGTGGACAACGTTTTGTCAGTACGTAACTTTAATAGCAGCACGTTTATGTTACACATACGTTAATTTAAAATATATTTAAAAAAAAAACAAATAACAAATATAATTAACAATAAATAAAGAAATTAAACAATTTAAATTCATTAGAAAAAAAAAACGTTTTAAAAATAAACGGTATAAATATTAAAATTTATAAAAATTTTGAATAGTTCTTAAAACAAAACTTTAAAAATTATAAAATTTCATAAAAAAAAAATTAATAAAAAAAACCTTAAAAAAATTTGTATAGTTTCATATAATCAACTAAATTGGTGTCATATTATTTAGCAGTTAAATTATATTAAATTATCATTGCGATTATCATTTAATTTCAGTGTTTTTTTATATTTTATTAATAATTGCCAGTGTATGAGCGAGCGTGTCTTAATTTGATTGATAAATTACTTTTGTGTGACATGTTTTATAATTAATTTTTTGAAAAAATCATAATTAAAAAAAACTTTTTAAGCTTTCACCAACATATATTAATAATAATAAAAAAATATATATATAATTATTAACAAAAAAGCCATGTTCTTATATACATAAATATATCAAATTAAGTATATAAAATATACATTAAAAATAAATATTATTACATTAAAATATATATCAAAAGAAACTTAACAACCAATCAAATTGCAGTAATGATGCGCGTGTATTTTTTTGCAAAATCATACAACTACCAGCCAATGTAAAAACTAAACACAACACAACTCAATACAGAAAAAAAAAAAATTTATATACAAAAAAATAACGGTTAATGTTAGAATGAGTCGAAGATGTTATGTTGTTAAAATAAATAACAAACCAGTGTTGTTAAGTGGTATTTCATGTAATTAATATAAAATTTTTTAACACGAAATTATTGATCAAATTTCAAAAATTTTAATTAGACTAAAAATAGAAATTTTTTAAAAAAAGGGTGCTCTAATGGAAATTCATATACAGAAAATTACAACTTTAACATAATTAAGGGTAATTATATAAATTATAAATATTTAGTTAATGTTAGTTACTTATGAACGGAAGTTGGATATACACAGACAAAAATTATTTATATTGTTTGGTGCATTTTAATTGTCATGTTAACAAAAATATTAATTGTATTTACAAATTTATAAAAATTTTAATTATATTTAATTTTTTTTATTTAACAAAATTTTTAATTAAAATGACGGAATTAATAACAAAATTTTTATTTTGTGTAATAACTAAGAAAATGTAGTGGAAAAAATAAATTAATTTTAATTTTGCTATATGTTTGTTAAGTTGACTTTCTTATTGATAAATCAAAACTTTTTATGATTCCAAATAGTTTATAAATCTTAATCTTCACTAAACTCTGTGCAAATTCAAAGTAATTTTTGCTTAAAATGATTTGAGCTATAGAAATAACAGAAAACTCTTAAGTCGTTGGTGCCATTTTCTGCAACTATTTGGCAAATTTTTCCCAGATACCGAAATCCCTTTATGATTTCTTTACGCTGAATCCATATTATCCTAACATTGCCCGGTAAAAATCAAAGGAAAGTACAAAATCTTGTCCACATCCACAATAAAAAATATAAAAATTTAAGTATTGCCAATTATTGATTCAACAATTGGAAATTTTTTCAGAGCTAAAAAAATATATATAAAAAAAACTATTAATTTCCTATTGAAATTTTTTAAATATTGATTTTTTACAAAGATTTATAATCAATTAAAAATAATTTTAAAAAAGGCTTAAACAAAATTAAAATTTTCAGTTGGTCACTGTTTTCACTTTGGTGCCTTATATCTTCGCTGTAGGGTGCGCAGGGTATAATAAAAAAAGTCAAAACTATCTTATTTAGTTACAACCCTATGATCACAAAAATTTTCCTTGAAAAATTTTAAGGTTTTATTAATTCGGGAGAATAAGAAAGAAAATCAGGGAAAATAAAAAATGCGTATGAGTAATATGGAATTAAAAAAAATACATATTAATCATACGTAACTTTTTTTGAGTATATTGGTATATGTTTCAAAAAATCTTACAATGTGTAAAATTAAGAATTTTCTATATAAGCGTATGAGCGTTGATTAATCGTAACGAAAATATAAAATTTTGCAATATTTAAAAATATTCATTATTATTTTTTTTTAATTATTTAGATGCCATTTCAGAATCGTAGCTTCTCCTTCAAATGTCAAAGAAATTTGCAAATGTGAAAGAAAAACTTTCAGTATTAAATATATCGGCTCAAATTGATTTTTAGGGGTAAAAAATTAGTTTCAAAATTATTCTAACCTCTTTTAATAAAAAAAAAAATCATTCATTACTTTTAAACCAAATTTTTAAAATACCTTTCATGTGATACCCAATTTGTACATATTTTTTTAAAACAAACATAAAATATAAACCACCTTCTCTATATTCGCTTAAATGCTTATTTTAGATTATTTTATTTAGGTGTCCTGACCATATAATAAGGATCAGGCCCCATCGAGGATTTTTAACCGCTTTCCAATAATGACATGCCCGACTTTTATTTTATTTTGTATTTTATTGAATTGAAATAAATATTGATTTTATGCATCGAAATAATGTCATTACATTAATCTGAAAAAATATTGAAGAAATGCCCCAATTTTGATGAAATTTGTATGTGTTGTAGAGAGGCTTTGGCGATTTAGAGGGTTTTGGGGATTTAGAGGGTTGAAAACGTGGTCCGAAAATCGACTGGTTTTTCGATATTTAAATTTATATAAAGAAATTTGTTTGTGTAAAATGACGTTATTCTTCTTTTTCTTTTTTTCATAAAATGTCATCATAAATTAATTTTAAAAACTCTGATGTTTCTATAGAAAATGTTTTTATTACAAATATTTGCTAGGAGAAATCTACAAAAAATTGTACAGACCTCAATAAAAAAATTCAAAAATATGTGCATTCAAAATAGTTTGTAGTTTAAATTAACTGAAAATATAATTTAAAATAAATGAAAAATAACTGAAAAACCGATTTATTAACTTTTCAATTAAATCAAAAGAACTTTTTCAATTATTTTTATATATTAATAAATTAAATGATTTTTCATTTATTTAAACTATTAAGCTAACCACATATACGTAAAAACAAATGATATTTCGTTTATTTGTTGCTTTTAACTGTCAACAAATTAACTACAAAATCCGTAAAAAGTAATGACTTTTTCCTTTTTTTAGTTTTTTTTTAACTGAACAAAATAACTACAAAATCGGTATAAATAAATGAGATTTTTTTTTTCATAAAAATTTACTAAAAAAGTCTGTAAAAAAAGAAAAGACTTTCATTTATTTTGTTAATTTTCACTATTAGACAAATAACTATAAAAATAAATAAAAAAAAACATTTTTTGAACAAATCATTTTTAATGAAAATATTAACTATGGCAGAAAATTAATTTATTCCTTAAATAAAATTAAAAAAGGTTTGAAATCATTAAAAAAAAATAAATGTACGAATAACTTTTTAAATAAACCACAGTCAGTTACTGTAAAAAAATTTTGAATGCTTTTTGCCTTAAAAAATAATTACCGTCGGTTAGAAAAAAATAAATCTTGAACGTTAAATTTTATCTGACTTTGTAAGTGTTTTTTAGTGTTGCCAACCGTCATACTAACAAAACACACAGTTGTACACAATTAGTAGTATGGCTTAGAACAATAATTAGCTTAAAAGTTAGATAAACTGCAATTTTTCTTTCACTACCGAGGCGCACTACATACAAAAACATATTTTTCCATGATATTTAAAAATTAATAAAAATTATGAATCAATTCTATTTTCAATTCTATTTTCAATTACTACAACTTGGAAATATATACATAGTTGCATTAATAGAAAATTTAATTATAACGCTTGAACAAAAGAACTCACATAAAAATTATAATTATACAATAAATATCATATAAAACAAAACCGGCAATGACATGCTTTTGAACTTTTTGCAATTAATTTAACATTAAAAGTACAATAAAGTTTTGTTTAGATTTAAAACATGCATTCTGTTACTAAAATGTGCAACAAACAAACAACAAAAACAACATTAAATAGCTTTAGGGGAACTCTAAAGTAGACGTAAGGAATTATCTAAATAATAATAATAATAAAATGCAAAACAAAATAAAATAATGCATTATTAAGCATTAGGTTAAAAAAAATTGTGTAATTCGATTTAAAAGTTTAAGTGTATGTAAATGAAATTTATGAGATCTAGAAAAAGTTTAGAAAAATTTAAATAGTATTTGTTTTTTTATCTTAAAAAGCAGGTGGTGTTTAATTAGTAGGAGTTGTAATAAATCAAAGACAGGTTTTTAATTAAACTTGTTCATAAGATTTGTAAAAAGTCTGTGGTTTAGCATTGATACTTTGTAATGATAATGAAAATTTGAGTTTTGATACAAAAGATCCATATGGGTAGCAGTGTCGGCCGTGGGGCCAGTTCTTGACTTAATAAGAATTTGAGTTGGGAAGAATTTTTAAGTTACTTTTAAATAAAATGAATTTTAGAGGAGACCTATCTATTGGTATACAAATTATGCAAAATCATGGTCTATGGTTTATGTTATTTATAAAAATACATAAATGTAAGTGAGTTTTATATAGAAAAGTTATGATTTTAACCACCAAATCCATATATTTTCCACTTCATTGAATTTAACCCTCTAAAGCCTAAGACCGTCAAAAGGTTTTTACTACTTTTTCTGTTTTTAAACTTTTTTTTTTTGTTCATCGAACAATTTTTAAGCGAGAAGGACGTAAAATCAAAATTATTTAAAACAGAAAAAATTGCTAAAAAATATATTTACGTACAGTATTGATACACTTAAAATAGTTTGTAAGTTAAAATAACTGAAAATATCATTTTAAAAGAAATGATATTTCATTTAAAACCCGGTCTACTTAATTTTCATTTAAATTAAATGCCATTTGTTATTTATTTTTAAATGCTGATTAATCAACTGACATATCCGTAAAAAACAAATGATATAATCAGTTAAAATAAATGTCAAAATTTTACCTACCAATCCTTAAAAAATAACTGTTTTTTTCATTTATTTGAAATTATTTCACTCTGCATTTTTTTTTAAATATACTTGTACAATACAAAATGCATTTATGCATAGCTATAGACACTTTTTGTGTGAATGTGTTTGTGTATGTATGTGTGTTTATGAAGTTCTTGTAATTTGTATTGAAAAATTTTCTATATATACAACCAATTTAAATAAAAAAACAAATTTAAATTTTTTGAATATTTTTTTTGAAACAGACAGCAAACAAAATTTAAATTTGTAATAACTGTTACGGACACAAATAAACCACAAGTTTCCGTTTTGTGGGTAAATTTTTATTAAATTTCAAACAATTAAAAAAAATAAATGAAACTGAAAAAAAACTGGTAAATGATAGTAATTTATTTCGAATAAATGTATAAAAAAGTTAATATAGATATTTCTTTTAAAAATAAATGTTTGTTCCTTTATTTTAAAAGGGAACGGAAAACTTTTTTTATTAAACTACAAACAGTTAACTACATAATATTCTGAGTGTAATAACAAAGGAAGTAAAGTGTCTCTGCTTGCAAAATAAGTTACTATTTTTGCTCCCGGACTTACAGGACACGTTTTTCAAACATTTATTCCTAAGAACAGCTAATAAACTCAGGGTTTATAGTAAAAGGAATCTATTTCGGTAAAATTTAATAATGTTTAGTGTCAATTTCGCAATTTACAAAAAGCGAAAATTCCTGTAACTTCTAAAATAATAACACTAGAGCAATAATTTTCTATACATTCACAATATGTATTCCGTTACCGACTGTAGTTCATTTAAAAAGTAGATGTTAAGTGTAAAAATTTATATTTTCTTTTTTTCAAAATAGAAATTCAAAAAATTCTTTTTCGGTTTTTTTATCCATTTAGTTTGTTTAAATACAAAATTTTTTCAATACAAATTACAAGAAATTTTTACATACAAACATAAAAAAGAAAAATATAAACGTATGTGTGTGTGTTGTGTTTTGTAATTATATACAAATAAAAAAGGTTTGAATTTGAAAAACAAACTACAAAAATAGTTTTTTTTTCTAACGTTTTGTCAATTAAAATTGATGATTATTTTAAACGACTGCCGTTTGTTTTTACTACTTTTGTCTATTATTAAACAATGATTAAAAATAAACAACAATATAATGAGAAATCAGTAGTCCTCTTTTTGATTTTATTTTCGATTAATTTAATATGTATTTTATATTGTTTTTTAACGAAATAGTATTGTGATATAACCTATTTAATTACGGGATTTCTTAATTCATCATCATGCTCTATTGTGCTAACAGGTCAATTGAAAAGTCCCCGGCCTACCATAGTAAAACACGTTTTTTTTTGGCAAAATTCATTTTTTTTTATTCATACGATGTAAACGTTCAGTAAATATCTTTAGAGTACCTGCTATTTCATTCAATTTCAATTTACAGTCATTCAAAATCATTTTGTGGATTTTGTTGATGTTTTCGTCCGTAACAACCTCTTTTGGGCGTCCACTGCGTTCGCCGTCTTCGGTGCTCATTTCACCATGTCTAATCTTAGCTGTTTTTTGATTTTCCCGGGGCAGTGTCCGGAAACTCGTCATCAAGCCAAGTTTTTGCTTCAACTGTATTTGTTCCCTTCAAAAAGCAATATTTTATCAACACGCGAAATTCCTTTTTATCGATTTTTTCACAATAACAAAAGTTGTTTCACTCAAAATGTTATAATTCACAAACTACTGATCCGACAGCTGTCACGTGTCTCTTGAAGGTTAGAGCTAACTAAAAATCATATCGATTTAAGTCTAGTAGCGCCTCCTATGTGTCAGGCCGGGGACTTATTAATTGACCTGTTATATCGCCTAAATAAAGTAAAATTAAAATCTTAATATCTTTGACATAGTAAATTGTCAATGCCAAACATATAGTATATATATTAACGATATCTGAAGAAAGAGCCATAAAAGGATTAAGTGAGATACAGGCTGGTTGAAAAGTTCCTGCGCTCGAAATGAAAGAATACTGTTTTTGTTACGAAATATATTTTTTTATTCAATATAATCTCCTAGAAGCTCAATACACTTGTTCCAATGATCTTACAATAATTTTATCCCATCCTTATAATGGTTTTCTGGAAGCTCTGCAAAATAACCGTCTACGGCTGCTATGGCCTCTTCATTCGACGAAAAATGCTTTCCACGAAGGAATTGTTTGAGATTTCTGAAAAGATAGTAGTCACTGGGAGCCAAATCTGGTAAATACGGTGGATGTTCAAGCAATTCGTACTTTAATTCTTTGAATTTAGCCATCGTCAAAACACTTTTGTGAGCAGGTGCATTGCCTTGATGAAATATGATTTTTTTCTTCTTTAAACCATGTCTTTTCTCACGAATTTTTTCATCCAGCTGATCCAAAAGGCTGCAATAACAGTTGATTGTTTTACCTTTCTGAAGATAATCATTCAACAAAATTCCTTTTGCATCCCAAAAAACTGATGCCATAACCTTCTTTGCTGATCGTTGTGACTTCACCTGCTTTGGAGCTGAACAACCAGCTTCAGTCCACTGTAAACGTTCGTGTTTCAATTTAGGATCATGGTGGTAGATCCAAGTCTCATACACAGTTATAAAACGACGCAAGAAGTCGGTTTTATTCGGCTTAAAACTCTCCAAATTACGCTGAGAAATTTGTTTTCGATCCAGTTTTTGTTGAATTGTTAATGTGTGCGGCACTAACTTTCCAAACAGTTTTTTCATACGTAATTCTTCATGTAAAATATGGAGTACTCGTTCGTCTGAGATGCCTATGGCATTAGCAATTTCACGCTTAGTCAAACTTGGATCTTCACTAACCATATTATGTACATGCTCAATGATTTCTGCTGTGGTTGCAGTTTTTGGTCGTCCTTCGCGTGGATCGTCTTCAAGGCTGGTACGACCACGTTTAAACTCCCAGCCCAAAATTCAACGGTGCGTTTTGAAGGTGAGGACTCCTTATACACTTCTAACAATTGTTCATAAATTTCCTTTGCTTTTAAACCCTTCAAAACAAAGAATCTAATGACTGCACGATATTAAATTTTTTCCATATTAAAAAAAATCAATGACACGTCAACTTCAAATGGCTTGTAAACAAAGAAAGAATTGACAGAATGACTTGCAACTTTGCATGTGTTCTGAGGACAGTTATACCAACTTGAGAAAAAAAAGTTTGGAGCTAGCAGTGCCATCTCTTGGTGAGCGCAGGAACTTTTCAACCAACCTGTAGTGTGTAAGCTTATTTTTCGGACTTCGCCGAATTGCTCCGAAATACTATTTTCACCTACGTTGCTAATATTTTAAATTGATGACAGATGTGGCTCTTTATGACAAAGTGGTTATAAAAGATTTTCTTTTCTGCAGTAGATTAATTTGAATTTTGTCAATTACAGACATTTTTCCATATAAACCAATTCATCCTTTTTATCCCCTAGACATGAGAATGGGTTGCTAACAAATATTCATGTTCATTAATTGTCTCTGCTTTCATCTCATATCCAAATTTTAGCGAAATCGCTGAAAAAAGTTTATAAACATTTTTTATTTGCACGTAATACTATTAAAAAAAAAAATAACAAACTAATTTATTTACATTGATTAGCTGATTATTTTTAGAATTAAATTATTTATTATTTAAACAAACATTTTTAAACCAAATGGGATTTTGTTAAACATGTTTTTTTTTATCATATATCTAAAATATATTTACAATAGAAAGTAAGGGGTTAATTAAAAAAGTCTGTTCCAAATATACAAAAACTATTGCTGGCAACTAACAGTGGGAGCTTATGTTCAAGCTTTTTCTGAACTTAAAGCTCAAAGCTTTAGTGACAACCGAATTTCATAATAATTGAATATTTTGGTTGCAGCTACCGAATTATTTCGTTGTTGCAACCAAATGCAGTCCTAATACAATTGAAATTTATAGTTTTAGCCGAAATTCTGTAGAACGTGCAAAAAAAAAACATGGTTGGGGCATTCCTAGTCGAAGGGCGTCATATATTTTTGGGATTATGATTGTACCAACCATAGTCGAACTATAAAATATTTATCATATGATTAAAACTATATTAATTATAATTTTACCATAGTATGGTCCCTACAGTTACATTATGATTCGAAACTATGAAAAAGTTCTTTAAATTTAAGAAAAAAAAAAACTCCTTTGATTCTATTTACTTTTTTAAATTCTTTAAGCAAATTTAAAAAGTCTAAGGAGTATTTTAATAAAAAAACATAGATTCTATGGAATTTTTCTAATAGAAAAATTCTTTGATTCTAAGGACATTTTTAAGATTTTCTTTGGTTAGTCCTGAGAGTCTCAGAATTTTTCTTTTAGAAAAAAAATCTTAGAATCCAAGTATTTTTCATGATGAAAAGTCCTAATCTAAGAATTCTTTAGAACCAAAGCTTTTTTAAGAATCTGAGAATCTAAAAATGTTTCTATAAGAAAAATTTCTAAAAATTTTTTATGAGAAACCTTTTTGTACAAAACAGACTTTTTATTGTTTCTATGTTAGCATAAATAGCTCTTTCCTTTGATTTGTAAGTTAAATAGAGATATTTACTATCGGCACTTTCAAGGGCACGAAGAATGTTGATGAAGGTCGTAGTGGACCAGAAAATGCATTCCCTTCAGCTTGCGTCTAATAACTTTTTCTGTGTATTCTCCATGAATACTAAATAAAAAAAAATTAAAATGAAAATATTTTGTAAGATCTCGAACCAGACTTAAAATACATTTTCATATACATATATATATAAGTATTAAAAAAATATCAACTATAAAATAAAAACTTTACCAGTTAAAAAAATATTTTATTAATATTGTGAGTACTTTTTTCCACAATAAATGAATTAAACATATTTAAAAAAAATTATTATTGTTTTTATTGAAAAGAATTAAAAATTTTAAATCTTTATATACATTCCTTTTGACAATGTTTTTTTTTTTTTGAAAATGAATTGATTACTGTAAATTATAATGTTATATGTATAAGGAATTTTCGAAAATAAAACCGCCCAGATAAAAATGATCATTTATTATAATTTTTACATGGCTGACTGAACTGATACAATTTTTTTTTTTTATAAAAACAAGTATGTCTGTAACTATCAAAGTCATGTTTTATATTATTTATAATTATTCAGTCAGCATTTTATAGTTCCATAATTATTATATTTTTTCAGAAAGAATTTTTGTTACCACAGTATTGTTACAGCCAATCATGTTAATATAAAATAGAAATAATAAAATGTTTACTATAATAAAGATGGTAGCGATCATATTGATGGTTGGAACTTATTTATAAATTAATGATGATACCCGAATACAGCAAGTAAAGGGTGGTTAAATTTTAAGGGCCGATATTGATTTTGAATAAAACACTAATTATTTAGGAAATTATTGTCATTTCTTTTTATTATGATAATATGGTATGGTTCAATTATGTATGAAACAAAATATTGGCCTATTGGCCGCCGCGACCTCCATCCGATGGTCTAAATTTTCGATGACGCTGAGGCATAATTGAGGTTTTATATCGTTAATGTGCCGAATTATCTCATCCTTTAGCTATTGGCTTATTGCTGGCTTATCGACGTACACCTTTTCTTTTAAATAACCCCAAAGAAAGAAGTCCATCGGTGCCAAATCACATGATATTGGCGGCCAATTGACATCGCCACCACGTGAGATAACACGGCTATTGAATTTGTCGCGCGAAAGAGCCATTGTTTCGTTAGCTGTGTGACAAGTGGCACCATCCTGTTGAAATTACATGTCGTCCAGGGTCATATCATCAATTCCTGGCCACAATAAGTTCGTTATCATCTCGCGATAGCGAACACCATTCACGGTAAATGCTTAGCCGACCTCATGACACACTATCGCGAACAACAGCAATGTTTTCCGCAGAACGAACTGGGCGAGCATGCATAGGTGTTTTCACAGACCCGGTTTGCTGAAATTTACCCACACTTAAAAAAGTTTGTAAGTTAAAATAACTGAAAATATCATTTAAAAGAAATGATATTTCATTTAAAAACCGGTCTACTTAATTTTCATTTAAATTAAATGTCATTTGTTATTTATTTTTAAATGTTGATTAATCAACTGACACATCCGTAAGAAACAACTGATATAATCAGTTAAAATAAATGTCAAAATTTTACCCACCAATCCTTAAAAAATAAATGTTTTTTTCATTTATTTGAAATTATTTCCGTTTTTGTATTTTTTGTTTATTTTTAATATACTCGTGTAATACAAAATGTATGTATGCATATGAAGCTATGAACACTTTTTGTGGGAATGTATTTGTATATGTATGTGTGTTTATGGAGTTCTTGTAAATTGTATTGAAAAATTTTGTATATATACAACCAATTTAAATAAAAAAACAAATTGAAATTTTTTGAATATTTTTTTTTTGAAACAGACAGCAAACAAAATTTAAATTTGTAATAACTGTTACGGACACAAATAAACCACAAGTTTCCGTTTTGTGGGTAAATTTCAAACAAATGAAAAAAATAAATGAAACTGAAAAAAATCGGTAAATGATAGTAAATTATTTCAAATAAATGTATAAAAAAGTTAATATAGATGTTCCTTTGAAAAATAAATGTATCTTCCTTTATTTTTAAATGGAACGGAAAACTTTTTTATTAAACTACAAACAGTTAACTACATAATATTCTGAGTGCACACTTCTCTCGATTATGGACACATTTGGTCGATTATGCTGACCAAAAAAATCATGAAGTGCACGAAATGCATTTTGATTTGAACGCCCATTTTCATAATAAGCCTGAATAACTTTAACGCGTTGCTCGATTGTGTATCTTTCCATGGTTCAAATTGAGTTAGTCTGAATTTGAGAAATGTCAAATGAAATGCTGAAAAAAACTTGACGTTTAGGTGTGGTTCACATTCAACATCGGCCCTTAAAATTTTACCACCCTTTATAATATGGTTGCAGTGATCATGTAGCAAACATGTTTTCACTCTTCGTGTAATAATCGTATTTCGGTAGCAAAAAACAAATATATCACTGCCTCCAACCCAACCCTTCGGTTGGCAAGAAATTCGTATGTCACGATGAATCTACTTTCTCTGTGTAATCTGCCATTTTAAAGAACTTCCATGTTCTTAAAACCACCGCTATATCGTCATTAGTCTTTTCATATTTGTGTCATACATTTAAGTATCTAATATAGTAACAGCAGATATTCTTATCGCAAATTATTTTAATATCCCCCCATAGGTTTAGAAAAAAAAAACTTGTTCATATAGTTTTATTTATATTTAAATATTTTTTTTTATATATTTAAATATGTAGTTACATTATCACTGCTTGTTATTACACCTCATCATAATAATACACACAACAACAACAACACCATTAGAAAGAAAAATTGCACAAAAAAAGTGTGACAATTGTTTGTTATTATTGTCATTGGTATTGCTATAGTATTTTTTTTTTACATAAAGTTTATGCATAGAAAAGATACATTAGTTATGGTTTGTAGCAGTATACCCAGTGTAGAAAAGCATTACCTATTAATGGATTATATAACTCATTATTAGGTGATGGTAACCAAATACTTTTCCCCATACACTTCTATTACATTATTATTATTATTATTACAACTTTATGTTTAAGTGCAATGCAAAATGTATTAGAACACATTATTTTACGTTTTAAAATAATGCAGTAAGTAAGAAGTACCAGTCGTGGTAGTTTAGAAAAATAATAATTTTACATTTACCAATTTTACACTGGGTATAATGTTGCTGAGATTATTTGATTAGATGATCATTTGTTTACTCGTTTAGTTTATAACTAATGTGTGTTTTTGTTGTTGTTGTCATGATCTCTTGGGTATATTTTTTTTTTTGTATGCAAATTTTGAAATTTGTTGTTGTATTATAATAATTGTTTGTAATGATTTTAATATTACACTATATTTTTATGTTTAAATTTTGTTTAAAATTAAAAATTTTTTTTATTAATATTTACAAAGTTTTTTTTAACAATTTTTTTTTTATTATTAGGAAAAAAATTTGTTAACGTGTTTCAAATTGATTTGACAAATTTTTTATTAAATATTTTGTTGAAACATTGATTTAATCAAAGATTTTAATCAAAGATTTTAATTACATTTATTTAACACAATACTAAACATTTTCAGTGCCAATTTTATTATTTTTTAATTAATTTTAATTTTTTAATTAATATTAATTTTTTAATTAATTTTAATTTTTTAATTATTATTAATTTTTTAATTAATATTAATTTTTTAATTAATATTTTTTTAATTAATTTATTTTTTATAATATTTCTCATCGAGCCAAAGATCTTTTATATATAAAAAATTAATTATAAATATTTATTTATCCCAATATTTCGTCACCACATTGGGTGACTTCTTCAGGGGGAAATTGTTTTTTTATAATTGTTTTTTTATAATTAATTATAAAAAAGCAATTTCCCCTGAAGGAGTCACCCAACGTGGTGACGAATATTGGGATAAATAAATATTTATAATTAATTTTTTATAAATAAAAGATCTTTAGCTCGATGAGAAATATTACACAAATTAAGAAGATCGAAGAAAAGTAAAAGAATTAATTTATTTTTGTTTTATTTTTGTTAAATTTAACACAACTTATTGCTAAAATATAATATTTGTATGTCTCTACTATTACCCGGTAGATATCACTACCAATATATTCAAAGTTTTTAAAATAGGCGCTCAGGCGCCCCTTCCCGATTTTCAAAAATCATCTATATCTCGAAATCAAAGACATGAAAATTTCGACTATCGCTAGCTTTACCTCACCCCCGTGAAAAGGTCATCTTTATCCAAAAATGGATCTTAGACACCCTATAATTTGAAAACATTGTATACCTCAGTGTAATTATAAATAATGCTATACACAGAAAAAAATTACAAAATTTTGTTTGTAATATTAAACAAATTTAATAGAGTATTTTTGTAAATACAAATAATTTTTTTATATATTTTTAATTTTATCAGGCTCATAATCATAATTTTTTTAATGATACTAACGAATAGTAAACACTAGTTTTTTAATTTTAAATGGAAAAAATTGTAAGGAATTATAGAATTACCCTTTGGCAACCATCTTCGATGTTCGAAGCACAAATTGACAATCGAAGATGGTTGCCAAAGGGTAATTCTATAAATAGATGGAAAAAGCTCATTTTTCCTTAGAGTGTGTGATATAAATGCCTGTTCATAACCATGAGTTATTATGTTGGGTGTTTCAGGAGGAGCCTGAAGATGACCTGGTCGCTCGGGTCGAAAGTTTGCGCTGATCCTTACAATTTTTTCCATTTAAAATTAAAAAATTAGTGTTTACTATTCGTTAGTATCATTAAAAAAATAATGATCTTGAGCCTGATAAAATAAAAAAAAAATATATAATTAAAACAGATAGATCAAATAATATTCAAAATTTACATACAAATAATTTTTTGTTAAAAGGCACCAACAATGGAATTTTTAATACAAAAAACTTGTTGTTTTTCTTTTTTTTTTGTAGCTACAATTTTTATTTTCAAAGAATTTTTAAATGAAATATAACAATTTACATTATTCAAACAAACAGTTGTTAGAAATCGAATTTTAGTGTTAAGAAATATTAAAATTTTGTGGTATTTTTTTTCTGTAGTTTTACTAAATTGTTTTTTGTTTTCTTTAGAATTTTGAAACTGAAGAAAATTTGTATTAAAATTAACAACTAAAATTTTTTCAAGTAGAGAATTTTTCTATTGAGTCAAGAAACATACGGCGTTTCAATAAGTACGTGACTTTTTGAATGAAACACAGGTTGTTGGATAAAGTATAATTTAATTTTTCAACATAGTCTCCCTTTAGCTCCACACGCTTTGTCCAACATTTCTCCAATTTTTGTATCCCTTCCAAAAAATAAGATTTGTCCGAGGTCCTCAAAATAGGATTTTTTGGTGAGATGATTTTATCTTTGGAGTCAAATCTCTTTCCGCCGTGCTATTTCTTTAGGTTTGAAAACAAGAAATATTTACTCGGAGCTAAATCCAGAGCATACGGTGGATGAGGGAGCAATTCGTAACATAATTCATTGATTTTTGTCATGGAAACTGCAAATGTGTGCACTCTTGCATTGTTCTGTTGCAAAAGAACTTGTTTTGTTGGCCAAATGCGTTCGTATTTTTTCAAATCCTCATTAAATTGAACCAATAGGTTGGCATAACATTCGCCATTGATTGTTTTACCCTTTTGAAGGTAGTCAGTGTGGATTTTAATGCATGCATCCCAGAAAACCGTCGCCATGACTTTATTGTCTGACAAGCCCACCTTGGCCTTTTTGGCGCAGATTCACACAATGCTGTTTCGTCTCTGGTGTGTTGTGGGGGATCCACGACTACGAAACGGAGTAAACAGGTTGAACAGCACCAAAGACTGCAGCGAAGTTTTAATGCGATTGCGTTTGTGGTCGATTGTGAGCAAACGTGGAACCGCCCAAGTGATCATTAAAAATTGAAACCACTGAGCCGTGTGAGATGCCTATGGCTTCCATAATCTCTCGCACTTTCAATCTCATATCGTTAATTTTTTTTAATTGTTTCGGGTGTAGAATGTATGGCATCTTTCGCGCTTGTACGGCCACAACGAAATTCAGTAAACAGTAAATTTAACATGGAAATTGATGGTGCCGAATTCCCCTAGTATGTATTTATGAAGCTTAACCTTGGTTGGGGTGATGATTTTGTTTCGCAAAAAATTCACTTTTTTCCATTTTCTCCTCAACAAATGACTAACAATGGCCGTCAAACACAACACAAACGCTTTTTGTTTAAATTTGACAAGAGTCAACTGACAGATGCCCGTTGACAGGAGCAGTATTGCCCTTTCAGTTAAGGCAAGGGAAATTCAAAAAGTCACGGACTTATTGACCCTCCTCGTATTAGACCCTTGAAACAATTTTAAATCTTTCTTCCAAAGTTTTCATAAATATAACAAAAATTTTATGCAAAATGTCAATTTTCCATCAATAACTTTATATTGAGAAAAATGTATTTATACCGTTATTGCTAAAAAACACATAATATCTCTGAAGTTTTTCATCATATACATATATGAAGTTTTTCATAAATATGATCAAACTATTTCTCTAAGTAAAAGTTAGCATGAAATAACTCCCAATATGAATTAAAGTCCCAACAAAAATGAAATAACTCCCAACTAAAAAAAATTATAAAAATCTCCAAAGGGAAAAAATTAAAGAAGTTCCAATATTTAGCAGTTATTTCATAATAAAATAACGCCCAACAAAAATTACGTTCAATTCAACAAAATATTATGAAATAAATCCCAAAGGGAGTTATTTAGTTTATGGGTTATTTTTTTGCCACTTTTTCATTTTCGAGTTATTTCAGTTATAAAACTTTTCTGCAGCAGTTAAAAGCCATTTTTGTGCATTTGAATCATTAAAGATATTAGGATTTTTAAGATATCTTTTCAGTGTATTTGTATATTTTTTTTTCTTTATTCTCAAAAAATTAATTTTTACCATTATCAGTAAAAAAAAAAAAAAAGAAAATGTCGGAAATTCTAATTGTATCTTGGGATTTGGGAAAAAAAAATTTCGAGACTTTCCGCAAAAAAACTTAAATTAAGATCCATTACATACTCTTTGTGGGTACAGTTCTCTTTATAAACTTTTTTATAATCAAACTTAAACGAAAATAAATTTTTTCGAATAGGTTTTAACAGTTTCAATACCATTTGTAAAATGGAAATTTTCGTCCCTGAAAAATCAAATTCTTCTTCTGGCACAGTGGAATGGTTTTTTTTTTAGAAAAGTTTTAAAATTTGATGTAACTTTTTGAAAAGTTCATATTTTCTAATTCTAAGGAATAGCTGCCAATTCAAGTTAAACAATTTTTGAAAATATTATATTTATATTAAATATACTTTACAATAACAAAATTGTAACTGGCAACAAGGTAAAAATATATTCATAAAATGTCATAATCTTAAGATTAAAAATTATGTATGCCATTGCTTAATTTTGTAGATCTACACAACAACAACAACGAGAAAAAAAAACTAAAAATTATGCAAGATTCTTAATTATAATTGCATGTTTAAACATTTTTCATATTAAAAAAATCCATCAACACATACCAAACCCACACACAAGCACGGTACACAGTAAATACACTTTGAAACAAAAGAAAATTATTAAAAACAACACGCACTTTTACTTGGGTTTTAATTTTATTTTATATTTGTTTTGCTGCTACTATACATTATTATTATTAAAATTAAAATTAAACTTAAACTCATTTAATAATGTCAACTAAAATTTATAATATAAATGAATTTTTATAATTTTTAACACGATAAAAATAACATTTCATTTTAAAACATGTTGACAAAGAAATATGTACGTGCGACCACAAACACCTCCGCCAAATTTAAAAATGTTTCTTTTTTTTTTTTTTTTTTGTTTAAATAAAAAGTCAAAAAATTTATAAATGACATTTTAGTTAACAATTAAATACATTTAATGTTCAAAATTAATTATATTTATATTTTTTTAAATAACACATTAGAAAATAGAAAAAGTTAAATTTATTTATTTTTTAATGAAAAGTATTTTTATTACTTATTATTTAGGTAATTAAGCAATTGAAAACTTGCGTTTATCAATTTTTTTTTATTATTATTTTTATTATTTAACTTCATACCCATATTAAGCACACAGAAATTTCTTTGTGTTAGAATGTATGTGTGAGTGTGTGTGTGGATTTGTTATAAACTACATCATTATGATCTTTAATTCATTTCACTCATTATTAACCTCCTCATCATCAATTAACTACAAAAACAACAGCAGCACAAGATTTATAATGAATACATTTGTATGAAGTACTAGTAGATGTTTATAAACACTCACACACTTAGCAACATTCACTTATTGTAAGTGTTTTTTTTAAGGGTAATTAAGTACAATTAAAATTCCGCTGACATTTCTCGCCTTTTTTTCAAAAAATATTATAAGATACAACATTGTAAAAAAAAAACAAACTTAATGTAGTATAGTAAATTGTTGACATATTGCTAGCGTGTTTATAAAAAAAATTAATTTAACCCTCTGTGAGGCGAATCATTATAATTTGAAAAAGTAGAACAAACGCAACCAAAATCAGTTCAGAAATTAATGTAGTTTAATATCAAAAAATCATCATAGAGCTGGAATATAAAGTTTTATTCTGATGTAAAATAAATGAGGATCCCTCCAAAAAATTCCCATAACCTTTCCTACTATTCTTGGAAGTTTCTATTGGTGCCAAAACCGTAACCGATTGGCCAAATAATATTTTCTCTACTTGGGAAAATGTGTCCCTTTTAATTTATTTTAAGAAATTTTGCAAAAATTTTAATTATTAAAAAAAAAAATGTTTGCCTTTCAGGGGCTAAAATTGTCCATATACTTTTGCGTGTATAAGTGTGTAAGTTTGATTATTATTATTATTATTATGAAGTAATAAGTATTGTTGTACATATATCAATTCATTGATTTTGATTGTTTTCCAGTTGTATAGTGCTGATATTTCGTTAAATATTTTTTTCCAAACACTTTGTTGCTGCTGTTGTGAAGTCCATTCCTCAATGTTGTTTAATGATTTTTTTTTTCACTTAATTGTTTTATTTTATACTTAGAAAATTGTGATGGTAGTAGTAAATATAAATTTGTGATCATTTAATATGTTTATTTATGTATATTAATAATAAAAAAAAAAGAAATACATACAAAAAAAAAAAAAAAGAGAGAGAAAAGTACAACTTGTACAATATTATATTAGTTGAATGAAAAAATTAATGATCTGCTGACGTCAAATGCTAATTGAAATTAATTTAGAAAACTAGTATAATATTACGAAAGTATTTAAGAATATTTGCTGGTCAAGTGGAGAATATTAATAATAAAAAAAAAGTAATAAGAAAATTTAAAAAGAAAATTAACTTGCCACATGTGGCACACATAAAAAAAGTAGTAACCAAATCTAAAAGCAAAGCTTAGACATGTCTTTGTATTTATTTTAAGCAAATTTTGGATTTTCGGTACAAATTTTCCACTTGCAACATGTGGCAACTATAAAAAAATTTTAAAAATCTCTTGCTAAATAATGATATGGTAGCAAATCCTTACTAAATTAAAAAATTTATTAATTTGCAACATGTTGCTAAGATAAGAAATTATACAATTCCATTTTGCAACATGTGGATGCTATTCAGCAACACCATAATTTTAGCAAAATGCTTATATTTAAAATATTTTCTCCCTTTGTTACATGATGCCTTTGAAAAAACAAAAATTTTTTGCAATTTGCAATTTGCAACATGTTGCAAGCATAATATCAATTTGCCAAAAGCCTAAATGTTTTCAAATATTTTAAAAATCATTCGGATTTTTAATAAAAATTTTAAATCCGTTGTTGCAACATGTTGCAAGGTTTATATAATCTTGCAACAATTAGAAATTTAAAAAATTTATATATTGCAAATTTGTTAACATTTAAAAACTGTACTTGCAACATGTTGCAATTACCAGGTCGCCATTTTTTACACTTAGCAAATTGTTGCAAAGACATCAATGAGTTACTAGAGAGACCATGATTATCTTTGTTTTTGCATCATCTCTTACAACCAAATTAAAACATGTTGCGAAGGTTGGAGAAATATTTATGTGGACGTTTTTTCGGCAACATGGAAAATCTAAGGGATTTCTCTCGCATTTTGTGGGTGTTGTGGAGTAATAGTTAGGGTGTTAGCACTTAATTCCACCGAACTAACAACAAAAAAAAACATAACAGGGCTATAAACTAAAAAGCTTCAACAATTTCTCCAACTCTCCATCAGAAAGCTGGCAGCAACCATTCTGAATTTTATCATCTCGCGTAATTATGTTACAGTGTTGACATATTTGAAGCCCTTCATATTTCACCACCTTTTATAGCTCCTCTATTCCCTTTTCAAAGAAAACAACACATTAATTAGTAGGAAGAATTTCCTGTGTTGCATCTCTATAAAAAAAATCTCATTTTTATTGCTTTTAGTCGCTCTCTAGCAACATTAATCCGCTCTCTAGCAACATGTTTTCATTTGGTTAAAAAAAATAGCATGCCCGAGTTCGCGAACAAATAAAAAGGGAGATGGTTGAGTGAGACTGTGGGGAAAAAATTGTGAGTTATTGGGCGAATATTGGTGCAGCGACTTAATATTCTTTTGCAAAAATAATTTCAAGTTCAAAGAACTAAGAACCCAGCAAAAAAAAATAACAAACGAAGCAGTGATTTTGATTCCGATGTTGTGGAAATTTGGATCAGAACCACAGATTTTTACAACTGGGCATTTTATTTGGATATTAGACTCAATATCCCGCTAGCTTATACCACACGCAGAGAAAAAACATGATTGGGCAATCATATTCGAGGAGCATCATATATTTTTGGGATTATGAGTGTACCAACCTTTTCATTTGGTTAAAAAAAAAACATGCCCGAGTTCGCGAACTAATAAAAAGGGAGATGGTTGAGTGAGACTGTGGGGGAAAAATTGTGAGTTATTGAGCGGTTATTGGTGCAGCGACTTGATATTATTTTGCAAAAAAGTAAAAAAGATTCATTGTGACAACTGATTTTATTGTCAACTGAACGATTTGATTGCAGCACCTAAAATTATATTGGATTAAACAAATTTCTGATGCCTTAATTATGGCTTTAATTATATCGGTGGCTCTAAAAGAGAATGCACCCATCTCATAACTCTTTTTGTTTTTGCATCATCTCGGCGAAGGTTGAAATGAGATCAACAAATTTGGCAACATAAAAAATGTGCGGAATTTCTCTCAATTTGGCTTTTTTCTCTTAAATACTTTGAAGTTCTACTTTTTTTTAAATGCAAAAGCCGCTCTCTACATGATTTTATTTGCTTTTCAAAATTAAAATATTCGCGAGTTCGCGAACATAGAGAGAAAAGATGGATAGATCTTCTCTGCTCCCACCAAACTATTCGGTTGGCAAAAAATGTATTGTCCAATAATCTGTTTTCTCTATGTTATTTTAAAATTTAGTTCCAGAACATGTTGCAAGAAGATGTTGCTAAATATTTTATTTTTATAGAAACATGTTGCTTACATACACATGTTGCTAGCGGAATAATTTTAATATTTTTCAAAATATTACACTATAAACCACTTTAAAAAAAAATCTTGTCCAAGTAAAATCGAAAGAAAAATATGTTTTGGCTATAAATTTCTGTTGCAAAAATGTGTAGACAAATTTTAATTTATTTTTAATATTTTCTTATATAAAATTTGCTTAAAAATTCAGTCCTCTTAAAAAAATATTAAAACTCCACCACTTAATTTAAAACTTTATTATACACATGTTAACTAAATATTGTTTATAGTTTTTTTTTTTCATTAATATGTTTTGCAGCAAGTTGAAACATTTGCTAACAAGTCACCATATGTTGTCAGCAATAGTATATTAAATTGAAAAAACCCATATGTTTGCTTATTAAGGTGAACTTTTTGTATGTTTTTCCTTTATTTTTTTTTGTTAAAATATTGCAATTTTTTTAAGTAGCTCTTAGCTAATTATAATGCTGGCAACATGTTATGTTGAGCAAAAATTACCACAAATTTTAATGGCCTTATTTTAATTGCAACATCAAACAAACAAGACTCTCGTAAAAATTGTTAGCAAAAAATAATGTTTTTTTTTTTTTGTTCAAACGAAAATTTATGCAATTAAGAATAATATTTAATTATCTAAAAAAAATATCTTATAGCTAACAAATATAAATTACTCATTTAACATTATATGCAAAAGATCTAAACTGAATTTTTTTGCTTAACATTTGCCTGCATAATTGCATTTAATAAGACCTTTTGTATTTAATGCATAAATGATGTTAGTTTGTGTGGATTTTTTTTTCTATAGTTTAATGATTTCGTAATTATTTTTTTTCTTCGTATCAACTATAAATTCATATAATAAACTTAAACGCTTTAAAACTATAATATAAAATTATTATTATATTTAATTTTAAGTAGGTGGTTTATGTTGCCTTCTAATAATACGTTTGAGTACCAACTGTATGTATGAGTGTATGAAGTAGCAAACATATTTTATTTTATTTAAATGTCATGTTGTTTATATCTTTGAATTCTATTCCAGCATAGTTTTTTAATTTAAATACCTCCTTTTGCAGTATTTAATATCTTCTTAAGCAGCTGTAAATAATTTTAGTTTTTTTTTAATAAAATTCACATAATTACACTTCTATTTTTATGACTCACTTAATTTTAAATACTTTTAATTATTTACCACATTTTTTTTTGTGTGTATGTGCACTACGTTTTAGTGACAACATGACGCCGGCGACTAGATTTAGGCATTAAGTGTTATTTTTTTTTGTATTTTACTTGTTGGTGTTGCAGCATAAAGTACCGTCGCTCGCTGTAATGCATTTCTTTTTAATGCAATTTGATTTTTATTTGATGCCATAAAATAATTATTTAAATATTAATTTAATACTTAATTTACAAGCATTTTTATTACTTCTTGTATTTATAAAACATATTTTATAGAAAAATACTAGAAAATATCTTGTTATCGTTCAGTGAAAGTAATGAGATTTTATCTTTTATTAATAAATAATTCTTTGAACTTAAGGTTTTTTTTTTGCAAAAATATATTTATTTTTCAATATTTCGCTACTCCATTGGGAATTCAGGGAATAAACAGGTCAATTGAAAAGTCCCCGGCCTACCATACTAAAACACATTTTTTTTGGCAAAATTCAAGGGTGATACACTGATTAAAGCGACCCTCCAACTTTTCGATACCATTTTTGTTGTACGATTTGTCCTTTGCTTCAAAATAGGCCTGAGTTTCAGCGATCACCTCTTCATTCGACGAAAATTTCTTCCAAGCGAGCATTCATTTGAGATCTGAGAACAGGAAATAGTCCCTGGGGGGCAGATATGGAGAATACGTTGGATGCGGAAGCAATTCGAAGCCCAATTCATGGATTTTCGCCTTCGTTTTCACTGACTTGTTTTTGGTCAAAAGTGAGCTCGCGCGGCACCCACTTTGCACAGAGCTTTCTCATACCCAAATATTCGTGAATGATATGATTTACACATTCAGTTGATATCTTTAGAGTACCTGTTACTTCATTCAATTTCAATTTACAGTCATTCAAAATCAGTTTGATGTTTTCGTCCGTTTTGATGTTTTCGTCCGTAACAACTTCTTTTGGGCGTCCACTGCGTTCACCGTCTTCGGTGATCATTTCACCACGTCTAAACTTAGCATACCAATCCTTGATGGTTGATTTTCCTGGAGCAGTGTCCGGAAACTCGTCATCAAGCCAAGTTTTTGCTCCAACTGTATTGTTTCCCTTCAAAAATCATTATTTTATCAACACGCGAAATTCTTTTTTATACATTTTTTTTACAATAACAAAACTTGCTTCACTCAAAATGCTATAATTTACAAACTAATGATCCGACAGCTGTCAAATTTATACACGTGTCTTTTGAATGTTGGGCTAACTAAAAATCATATCGATTTAAGTCTAGTAGCGCCATCTATTTGTCAGGCCGAGGATTTCTCGATTGACCTGTTACAATTAAAAAATTACAAATTATAAAGAATTTGAAAAATTTTTAATTTTTTTTTAAATAATATTTTATAAAAAAAAATCTTAAGCTCAAAGAATTAAGAAGTTATTAATCAAATTTTAAGATTTTATTTGATAATGGTTTATGAGAAATTTCAATTTGATTTCCGTCGGCTTTTTATAACTAATGGTAAACATGTTGCGTAAGTGTTTAGCAACATGTATATATAAAAAGTTTAGCTTAATAAAACTAGTTTGCAGCTATTTTTTGCATGTTAGGTTTTTTAGCTACACTCAAAAAAAAGACATGAACTAAAAATTAATCCAAAATTTCCTTTAAAATATTAGTTTAAAAATTTTCCTGAATTAAAGTAAAATTTTATTAAAACTTAGAAAAATTTTCTTAAAATGAATAAAAATTCCTATTTTTGGGTAAAAACGAATTAGTTTATATACTCAGAAATAGTTCATACCATTCCTTATTTCTTGATTTTAGGAAAAAATAAGTATATAAAATAAAAATTTATCAATTTTTAATAAAAACATCACAGTTTTATGAAATCTGCATACTAAAATGTAATAAAACTAAGTTTAGTTAAAAAAAAAAATTAGGACATAATTTACTCTCATTAAGTTCAAAAAATGTGTCTAACTTAAATCGGGAAAGTACTTGAACTTAATGTGTGTTCATTATTTTTTCGCGAGTAGAGAAATTAACTAAATTTTAGAAAGCCATTTCTAAATTCAGTTTTTAAGTTTTTTCTAATTTTTAAGAATTGTTTTCTAAAAATTAGTTTAAGCAATTAAAAACAAAAAGAAATACATTTTTTCCTATGTAATAATAAAAATTTATTTGGTTTTAGAAAAGGATGAACTATTTCTAAAGAAAATTTTCATACAAATTAGTTCAGATAAATTTTAAAAATTTTAATAAAATATTTTTTTTTCATGTAAAAGTTTTCTAATTTTTAAAAATTAATAAAATTTGGTATAGGATTTTTTTTTGTTGGAAAACTTTTAAATTATTTTTAATATTCTATTCCAAAAAAACAATCAATTAAAAACAAACCAAATAGTTTTTCTTATTTTCAAGAAAAAATATTATTAAATAAAAGAAATTAGAGTAACCATTTAAAAAAACTATCGTGCATGATTGTAATTTTTCGTTCGTGATCGTGCGTGAGTCAAAAATTTTCTCACGTGCCCATCTCTAATCCTAACAGTCTTTAACGTTAAACTTTAAGTAGCTTAAAATATATTTTTTTTAAATTTTGTTAGCAAAAGGTTAAAAATTTAAAATTTGCGCTTTTATGTAATCATTTTGTTTGCTGACTACAACAATACAAAATATCGCAAGCACATTTTATAAATCACGGCATAATGGCTTTCCTATACTTGACGTTGTGCCTATTCAACTTTATATATATCGAAGGCACTTAAACTAATTTTTTTTTTCATTTAATAATAAAAAAGTTAAAATTTGTATATGTCAATTAAACAAGAAATGTAACTGTGATATTTTCTATTTTTGCAACAATTTCCTTATATAAGATAATTTAAGAAGACAAAGGACCCCCAGTGTTTCTTAGCCATAAATGCAGTGTTTTACTTATGGTGTCCCTTTTTGTAGTTCTCTCAAGCAGAACCGTTAATAAACTACGAGTAGGATCTGACTTTGTCCCAATTTATTACGTTTTAGAATATCCTCCTGTACATTTTTTAATTTGTTTACATTTTTGCTAATGAAATTTAATTTATATTTTAAATACATGAGTTAAATATAGCAAAAAGCTTGTTAAAAACAGTGTCCTCACAAAGCGGAAGACCTTAGAAAGTGGGAAATGTAAAGTACTTTAAAATATATGGTAAAATATATTACCTCTACCATAGAAACAGTTTCATATTTTGGTCAAATTTAAGGACAATTTGCACTTAAAAGATGTATTGAACTTGATGTTAGAAAATATTTTCTTATTTTTAGGGAGTTAAGTTCTAGTTTTTAGTAAAAAAAAATTATCTAATGAACTTAATTAAAATAAAATTAAATTTTTTTTTAAACCAAAGAAACATTTCCTAACTAACAGTCAAATTTTAAATGATGTATGAACTAATTAGGAGGAAATTTTACTGTTTTCTAATAAAAATTTAGTTGTCAGTAGTAAAATTTTTCTATAATTTAGAAATTTTTACTAAATTTTAAGTAAAATTTGTTTCTTAAATTCAAGGAAATTTATTTTAAATATTGGTAAAAAGTGTCTTTGGCACCGTTTTTATTTAAAATTTTCCTCCAAATAAGTTAATTTTTCTTAATTCTAGTTCATTTTTTTTAGTGTAGTCTGAAAAACTTAAAAATGTTTAGAAAATATTTTCTTACATTATACCCGTTACTAGTCTGTGAAACATTCCAGTAAGAAATTGACAATGGTTCACAAAGTGTAGCCTTAAAAATGATACCAAAGAGTATATACTTTTCTTTTTTTCTATCAAATATTTAAATGTCGCCAAAATTGGGAGTATTTAGTTTAGGGTACTGCCCTTAAAAGCCCGTCTGCAGGCTGATAACGCAGTAAAACTTTACTGTGATTATGGGAATTATTTCCTTATAAAAACGGTCTTAACGTAAATGAGAAATAATTAAATTTTTAACTGTGATAATAATCCCCAAATTCGGAAATTGGGTTAATATCCCTGGGAGTTATTCTTAATTTATGTTGTAAATTTTATAACCTACCCTAATCACTAACTCTCAACACCTCAAATTGATAAAAAATAATAAACCATCAAAAAGTTAAATCTTCTTTTAAACATAAACCTTCAAAAAAAAAGTTTAATAACTTAACCCAGCTCACACTTACAAACATATTTTTTATTCTCTTTGACCCACATAAAAAAATTGAAACTGTCACCCCCAAAAAATGTTAGAAGAGCTACTAAATTTTCTTAGCGCCTGTTTAAATGGCACAAAAAAAAACACAACCATACGTCCGTCGTACAAGAAATATCACCCACAAAAAACTCATGTAATAACAACAAATTTATCAGGGGATATAAAATATAAAAAAAGCCGACGGCATTTAAACCTTTTTTTCCTTAGTAAATAAATTCAAATAGATACTGATGTTTTTTCTGGTGGCAGCAATAAAGGTTAATACAGATTTCTTTGGTAAATCTTTTGACTTTTTTTTACTTTGTTTGTCGACCAAAGGTTATAAATGTTCCCTTATTTAGCTGGTTAAAAGCTTATATCCGTTTTAAATCCTTTTATTTTTTTTTTAATTTTTTTTTTTTACAAAAAAATATCCTTCCTAAGTGTTGACATTATAATAATAATTTTAATTGCTTCAAATAACAATCTTTTTTATTACAGTTGTATTGGGTCAAGTCTGGTTAGAATATGTGGGTCTTGTTTAAAAACCCACATTAAACAGAAAAAGAAAAAATATTATTATAGAAGGTAATTAACATGTTGGTTATACCACTGCTACTATTTTTTTGTGTGTGTATTTTACATTTCCATAGATGGATAATGTGTTTATAGAGTCCTTTCTTTGTCGGGTAGTATGATTTTTTTTGTTCCTCTTAAACTTTAGCATTTTGCCTTATAGAAAGGATAAGCTGTTGGTAAAAAAAAGGAATGTTAAGGTTGTTTTTTTATAATTTTTTTGTGGTTTTTGCATTTGGCTAAACATTAAGGGATTTTTTCTTTATTATATTTTAATTTTTTTCTTATTCACGTTAATGAGTTTTGGTTTGGTTTGGTATTTTTTTTCTACACTAACCAACTCATTTACAGGGCTTACTTGTGTTTTTATATGGTTTTCAACACTTTCGGATTTTTTTTTATTGGATTTTTCTGTTTTGTTTCAGGGCGTTTAAGTGGGTGTTATAAGATTGCTTTTAAGTTTTAACACCTTTATTGTATAAAAATTACATTATTATAAAAAAAAAATCATAAACAGGATTTTAATTAGCATAGACATCAACATACCTGATTTATTATCAAAATATCTAGATTACATTTGAGTTGATTGCAAATATATTTCTCAGATATGTAAATTTGGAAGTATTTTTTTTTGTAATAATATGATTTTTTCTTAGAAGGTAAATTTTCCATAATTTATAATTAAAAAATGTTTTGTAGGGTAGCATTCTTATACAAAAAACTAAAATTCTTCAGTACTTTCCCTCTTTAACTTGTAATGATAACTCGTTAGCCTGGGCATTTTTTTAACCAGTTGCGTCCAACTTATATGCACAATGTGCAAGCTTTTACCAAAGAGCTTTTTCACCTACAACGAGCTTCGACGAGAGCTTTTACATATATGAGGGCACAATACAAGGATGGAAATTTTGAATTTCGAAATGTTATAAGTTGTATAATTTATTTAAGACAAAACATTTTAATACTTCTTTTTAAAGATCTTTAAACATAAAACGACATCTTCAAAAAGCTTGCTGTGCTTTGTAACAACAAAAGGAATCTTTTTTTTGATATTTTTTCATATTGAATTTGGCCGATTGGCAAATTTTTTTTTTTGACACTTTAATTTCAGTTCATCTACTAATTTTGCCTTATCTAAATTTTAATTCAAAAATATCTTTTGGGATGTATTATAATGCCTTTCAATGGTATGTATGTGATTGCGTTTAGCATTATAACCACAAACCAAACATACGATATCGCCGTCATTGTTTTCAATAAACAAAAACAACTGTTCTCACACTTTATTAAATATTTATCTTTTAGTGAACATATATATCTTTAGTGAACATAGAAAAGTACTAACGTACTGAATTTTCCGTCCCTGAAAAAAAAGCTCTTTACTACAAACGCAAATACCATAGTATTAGTGTTTGGACGCCACTATTTTAAACCCATAAAGTACTAAGTTACCGATCCATTTTCAGATAGATTAGGTTAGGTTGATAAAGAGGAATCGGGAATAAGCCCAAAAGTCAGCGTAATGTGCGTTCTCGTGATTGTCCTCGTACCTCTTTATTCCGGGAACTCCGCCCTTATTGAAGAAATTTCTCAGACCCCAAAAATTATCCGAAGTTGTAGTATTGTCGCCAGATAAGTGTAAAATACTAATACTTGGAATATTGTTCTGATTTCTAGTTATCCTCCCCGCAGACACTACATGTCACTGAGTCCCTTTGACTCATTTGGTACAGGTGTGCCCTCAGCCTTGAATACCTGATGAGAATTCTTATTATCTTACAAAGTTCTCTTTTACCGAGTTTTAAAAGTCACTTAGTTTTCCTTCTATCCAGACCTCAGCCATCTCATCTCCTTGGATATTACAAGGCCCTGCAACTCATTTATTCTTAATTCTGCTCCTAGTTAAGAAGTTTTTAATTTCCTTCTTGCACCCAAAGATAGTGGCTGATCTATATATTTTGATTATCCGCAAAGATCCTTATATTTCCGGTGATCCCTTCAATATTAGTAAATTTAATGCATTTTGTGTTTGCCCTAATCTTCGCCCGAAAAATGGTATTATGATCCGGCAGGCGGAAGTACATTTACTCCTTCCCTCTATTTGGAAGCATGTGGTCGTTGTGGTACAACGATAAGCACGCTGGACTATTATACAAAAGGATGCGGGTTCGCTTCCCAGCGATGGCAACATCAATTTATATTAATAATATGTTTAAGCTATATATCCCTCATGCACAACGCAGCACTTTCCTTCCATACAGAAGTGAATGCCTGGATTGTCCCTCAAAATATTACTTTCTAACCAGGACTTTAGGGTTTTTAACCTCTGGTAGATTTTATCACAATGCAATGTAATATTAAATCCCGGCAACTAGTCTAAGATTTTCTATTGGTTGGCTTTTCGATCGCCACAAATCCATTAATCAGTTGCATTTAGCTGAATCTAAATTGCTTCTATCGACAAAATAAAGCCTACAGATCTTCAACATAAGGTCCTCGCTCGGTGGCACTTTATGATCCTGCTTTCGATGTAATATTTCCAGTATAATTTCCTATTAAGAAATACTTCTAGATACTTTATTGTGTCGGAAAAGCTAATGGTTTTGCCTAGGAAACGAGGCTCATCATTACTAATGATACTAGTCTTCCGAGTGAAAGGCATATCTCAGTTTTGTCCTTACGGCCTACTTCAGTTCCTGCTGAGACGCCTTGAACTTGTTCCCCTTAAGATTGTTGCCACAGCATGTGCATCTGTCTGCTATGGAAATCCTTATTGATTGTAATCCTCAGGAGACTGTATATGGTGGGTCATCCATAGCAGTGGTGAAAAAATGGCACCATGTGAGGTCCCACGGCACACTCTGTCTGAAGTACTGATGCCTGGCAGGTATTCTATCGGTTACCTAGCATATGACCGATCCACTCTATAAGTGTCCCAGTCAACGTTAAACTGGTCTAGAGCCGGATAAGCGTATCGATCAAGACATTATTAAATGATCCTTATACACTGATCCATGCATAAAAATACTAAAAAAGTAAAAATAAAAAGAAACTTATTTTAAATAAACGAAAATTGGTTAATTTTACGAAATTTTTCGTTCTTTTGACATTTTGCTCTTTTGGCTCTTTTACGGGGAACGATCGCTATAGAGCCATACTGACTGAATTTTTCTTACTTTAAGTTGATGATATAGATTTGGAGGATATTTGGTTCCAACAGTACGGGGCCACTTGTCGAACTGCACGCGACACAATGGGTATTTGGAAGGATGCCCTCCTATCGCGTGTAATCTACCGATTTGGCTGTCTCGTACTTATTCCTCTGGGGATATTTGAAGTCGTCTGTATACAGGTTGGTTGAAAAGTTCCTGCACTCGAAATGTAAGAATACTGTTTTTGTTACGAAATATATTTTTTTATTCAATATAATCTCCTAGAAGCTCAATACACTTGTTCCAATGATCTTCCAATAATTTTATCCCATTCTTATAATGGTTTTCCGGAAGCTCTGCAAAAGAACCGTCTACGGCTGCTATGGCCTCTTCATTCGACGAAAAATGCTTTCCACGAAGGAATTGTTTGAGATTTCTGAAGAGATAGTAGTCACTGGGAGCCAAATCTGGTGAATACGGTGGATATTCAAGCAATTCGTACTTTAATTCTTTGAATTTAGCAATCGTCAAAACACTTTTGTGAGCAGGTGCATTGTCTTGATGAAAAATGATTTTTTTCTTCTTTAAATCAGGTCTTTTCTCACGAATTTTTTCATCCAGCTGATCCAAAAGGCTGCAATAATATTCAGAGTTGATTGTTTTACCTTTCTGAAGATAATCAATCAACAAAATTCCTTTTGCATCCCAAAAAACTGATGCCATAACCTTCTTTGCTGATCGTTGTGACTTCACCTGCTTTGGAGCTGAACAACCAGCTTCAGTCCACTGTAAACGTTCTTGTTTCAATTGATGATCCAAGTCTCATCCATAGTTATAAAATGACGCAATAAGTCGATTTTATTCGGCTTAAAACGGTCCAAATTACGCTGAGAAATTTGTTTTCGATCCAATTTTTGTTAAATTGTTAATGTGTGCGGCACTAACTTTCCAAACAGTTTTTTCATACGTAATTCTTCATGTAAAATATGGAGTACTCGTTCGTCTGAGATGCCTATGGCATTAGCAATTTCACGCTTAGTCAAACTTGGATCTTCACTAACCATATTATGTACCTGCTCAATGATTTCTGCTGTGGTTGCAGTTTTTGGTCGTCCTTCGCGTGGATCGTCTTTAAGGCTGGTTGGACCACTTTTAAATTCACCAGCCCAAAATTCAACGGTGCGTTTTGAAGGTGAGGACTCCTTATACACTTCTAACAATTGTTCATAAATTTCCTTTGATTTTAAACCCTTCAAAACAAAGAATCTAATGACTGCACGATATTCAATTTTTTCCATATTAAAAAAAAATCAATGACACGTCAACTTCAAATGGCTTGTAAACAAAGAAAGAATTGACAGAATGACTTGCAACTTTGCATGTGTTATTAGGACAGTTATACCAACTTGAGAAAAAAAAAGTTTGAAGCTAGCAGTGCCCTCTCTTGGTGAGCGCAGGAACTTTTCAACCAACCTGTACGCGAACAAGCCCCACACCCTGGAGGAGTTAAAGAACAACATTCGAACCGAAATTGACAATGTGATATCACAAATGCTGCGCACAGTTATGCAAAATATAATTAAGAGAGCCCAAATTTGCATCAACGCCGACGGCGTCAATTTGTCAGACATAATTTTCCACAATTAATTGAAACAAAATTTATTAGTGCGAATAAACATAATGAGTTTAAAACCAAATGAATTTTCACTTTAAATAAAAGTTATAGCGGAACATAATCAGATGATAATTTTTGCCCCACGCTGTAGATAAAATTATCTTCCCTCACGAAGGGAAGTTTCCACTCAACGTCTATTAAAGTACGGGTGTTTTTTTTTTTAATTTAAGCAGCTTGCTAGAGTTTTGGTCTTTAAACATGCCATCCACATTCAGCTGCATGGTTTTGAACAAAAATGATTTTTAGTCTTCTCGGTTGATTTTCTGTTGTTTTCACATTTTAAAAAAATCTAATATTAACAAATTTATTTTATGAATGAAAAATTTTATTTAAAACTAACGACAAAAAATTTCATACTTCCAAAAAGTAAATAATAATAATAAACATGCCAAAAATGTTTAAGATTTTTATCATTCGAATATACAAAAAAAAAAAAAAACAATATAAGCAACACATTGTGTGTATTTCTTTAACTTGGCTATAAAGAAACAGCAGTAAACGAAACACAGCCAGTCAAGTCAGCCAACAGTCATCCGGCTACAAATAAGACCGACCACACAAACAAACATGGCAAACCACTAAAATACCAGCAGCTCAGCAACAAACAAAACGTTGAAATTCATTCCAACACTAGAGAATTTGAATGAAAACATAAACGGAAAAAATTACTCTGAAAAAAATACACAAACAATTTCAAAATTAAGAGAGCAAAAAAAAAAAATGTAAACAAATAAAAGCCAAAGCGTAAAAGCATAACGTCATTATAAACCATAAGGATGATGATGGCTACTAAAACTGTTGTTGTATTGTTGTTGTCGATGTTAAAGTTGTTGCTGTGTAGCATATTGTTGTTAACTGAATGCTTGGTTGAATTGACTTGAACAGAATTGAACGTTGGCGCAAAAGTTTGTGTAAATTGGCTGCTGCTGCTGTTGCTGTTGATGGTGGTGCCGGAGTATAAAATATCAATGTTATCGAAAAAGTGACGACATATATAGTGACGTTGTCGCGGTTTTATACTTAAGACACCAGTAAGAAACAAAGCAAAAAAAAAAAAACAACTTAAAAGAAAAATATAAAATCTTTTACTTCAGATTTAAGAAAAAAAAAATCTTAAATGAAAACAAATAACAAACGGCCACAAAAACAAAGAACACTCGTAAATATAACGGAAGCAAAAGGCGTCTTAGTTTTCGCTGCTTGAATGCCAAACAATATGGTTTGACTCTACTTCGCTCTACCCAGAGCTAACAAGGTATTAAATTGTTAATATAATAGAATTGGCAGAAAACTGCCCAATTTTTTTTTTTTCTAAATTTTATTATAGTCAAGCGTTTAAAAATACAAAAATTTTCGGTCAAACATTTCTGAAAAATATTTTGGATTTTATCTACAGAGAAAACTTAAAATTTCATTAATTTTGCTACCACTTTCTATAAAGGATAACTTAAAAATTTAAGAATATTTACCCAGGAATTTTTTTGGATCCTGTTCTAAAATTACTTCTTCTAGAACTACTATTCTTTAAGAGCATCCTTGAAACTAGTGGCGATGCAACTAGTTCTAGAACGTTTGCAGAGGCGTCATGTTTTGCATTTTAACTACATCTTTATTGCACTTTGGGAACTAATGATCTGGATTTTTACATCGGTTCCCACAATCTGAAACTAGTTGCAAGAAAACTATTTAAAAAACTTGTAAAAATTTTAAATATTTCATTCTCATTTAATTAGAAAAAATAATGTTTTAAAAATTTCTTCTATAAAAATGTAAACAGCACAAGAACTATACATAAAAATAATAATAATAAAAGGTAGGAAGGAAGGCCAATTTAATATAAATTTAAACATTAACTCCTTTAAATCTGTTTATGAAGTTTTCTTCATCTGGGTTTACCGCTTCATATATTTTTGAATGTTTTACCTCGAAATACTTCGAACTTACAAATCAAAGCATACGAATTTGAACTTGGTCGGCTAATTTTGGGACCGCCCTCGCAAATCCTTTAAATAGGGGTTTAAAACCCACTTCGATTATCATGAAATTTACATACAGGGTGGGGTCAAAAACCATCATCTTTTGCCATAACTTTTATTTGAAGTGAAAACTCGTGTGGTTTTTAACTGTTTATATATATTCGCACTTATAAATTTTGTTTCAATTATTTGTGGAAAATTATGTCCCACAAATGGCTGCCATTGACGGTGGTGCAAATTTTCACTACTTTGATTATATTTTGCACAACTGTGCTCAGCATTTGTGGTATTACGTTGGCCATTTCGGCTTGAAAGCTGTTCTTTAACTCCTTCAAGTTGTGCAGGGCTTGTTCGCGTACACCAACGACTTCAAATATCCTCATAGGAAGAAGTCTGGGACAGTCAAATCGGCAGATCTGTCTAGCCAAGCGAAATCACCAAAACGTGAAATAACACGCGCTGGAAAGGCATCGTTTAAAATACGCATTGTGTCGCTTGCAGTATGACAAGTTGCCCCGAGCAGATCGTCAACTTCTGGTGAAAAATATTCAGTAAGCAAGGCTCTATAACGGTCGCCGTTCACCTTAATAGCTTTTCAGACGTAACTGCATAACAACACACGGTGACTTTGAGAGGGTGTCATGGTGTTTCTTGAACTATGCGTGGATTTTTCGTCCCCCATTTAAAAATGAGCTGCGATAAAAATTAACCTCGTCGCTCATGAACAATTTTAATGATGATCTGGCATAACGATTCATTATTATTAACTATAAATTTTGCACGTCAACCTCACGAATACGACGGCGGATCAATAAGTCCGTCACTTTTCGAACTTCCCTCCCAGTCATATGAAATGCAACACTGCTCTCACCAAGTACCACCTGTTAATAGACTACTGTCAAAATTTAAGCAAGTTCCGTCATTTACTTTGCGTTTAACAGCTGTTCAAAACATACAACCTCAAGGATTTTTAAAAAAATGTAAAAAAGTGAATTTTGAATGCTCATTAAACATTATTTTTTTTGCGAAAAAAAAACCGTCAATCAAACCAAGGAAAAGCTTGATAAATACTATGGGGACTCTGCACCATCGATTGCAATGGTAAAAAAGTGGTTTACTGACTTTCGTTTGTGGTCGCACATGTACAAATGAAGCTGAACGTTCTGGACGGTCAATACACCCGAAAATGCCGAAAAAATCCACGATATGCTGTTGGCCGATCGAAGAGTAAAAGTACGTGACATTGTTGATGCCATAGGCATTACATATGACAGTGTAGTTTCGATTTCAAGCGATCAGATGGATTTAAGAAAGCTGTCTGCAAGATGGGTGCCGCGTTTGCTCTCAATTGACCATAAACGTAATCGTGTGACGTGTGTAGTCTTAATGGCAAAATTCCATGAATTCGGCTACGAAAGAGGTAGAGGTAGCCGCCATATTCTCCGGATTTAGCCCCCAGTGACTATTTACTATTTCTAAACCTATAGAAATGGCTCGGTGGAAAGAGATTTAGCTTCAACGATGAAATTATTGATAAAACAAATGCCTATTTTATGGACCTCGAGAAATCCTATTTTTTGGAAGGGATACAAAATTTAGAGAAATGTTCGACTAAGTGTATTGAGCTAAAAGGTGATTATGTTGAAAAATAATTTTTTTTTGCAAAAAAAATTGTGTTTCATTTAAGAAGTCATGGACTTTTCATGGACAAAACCAAATTGAAATTCGTTGCCATTTGTAAAAAAGACAGCACTTTCTAATAGGATGATACTTATTGACCCACCTTTCTCTTGTTGCTTAAATCCAATGTGAAATGTGGGACAAATGAATTTGTTTTAATTATTTTTTTTAATATTTCTTTTAAAATCACTAGAGTAAGATCGGTTTTAAAATAAAAGGTATTTTAATAACTAATCTAAGGAATATAATTCCACGAGCATACATTGGCCTCCTCTCAAGTTATTAAATTTTATTATTTATATTCTATTTTTTAAAAGAATGCATTACTTAAAATTCTGAATTTACTTAAAAAAAAGGAAAACAGGGAAAAAAAATCAACATGACATAAAGAAAATAAAAAAAGCACACAAAGCGCCACCATAAATACCAACACTTGTGATATGTCCTCACTTTTCTAGTTGACACGTCATCAACTTTTTCTCATTGCTTGCTTTTTTTTTGTTAGTTTGTTTCTTTAAAAATTTTATTGTTGGGACTGGTGATGTTGTTGTTGTTGTTGTTACATGCTAGCTGCTGCTTGTACAAATTGTTTTTTATGGTCGCTAATGTGTTTGTTACTGCTGCGGTTGCTGTGTGGCAGGCAAACTCTGTTGTAGGTATTGTTTGTATGGGGATAAATAAATAAGTGTAGGTGTTGGTAATGATGTTTTAGTAGTTGTTGGTAAATGCTGTTGTTTTAGATGTTGCTGTTGAGTTGTTCCTCTTTTTTATATTTGCCAAACCGTCGGTATTTTGTTGGTCTTATAATGAGTTTGTTTTAATAACTGTGACTATTTTAGTAAATTTTTAAATTAAGTTGTTTAAGGTGTTTTTAACTAGTGTTATTGTAGCAAAAGAAAAAGTTGGTTAGCTAAAAATAATTACAATATTCTTTATGTTCAATAATTTTATTTATAATTGAGATAATATAAATCACATAATTTTAACATAATTTCAATAGGTGGAAATCATATAAGTCCTTAATGAGGGTTGCCAGAAAAGTTTTAGCTTATATAACCATTTTGCAACATCCCCAAAAAAAAAAATTGGGGACGAATTTTATACCAAATTCAGTTTTTATCCAATTTAACCAAAAAAAAAAAAAATTGGTACTACATTGGTACTAGAATTTAGAAAAATTAATTTATTTAGAGGAAAAATTGAAATGAAAACGGCGCCAAAGACACTTTTTACCAATATTTAATAAAATTTTCCTTGAAATTAAGAAACAAATTTTACTTAAAGTTTGGTAAAAATTTCTAAATTATAGAAAAATTTTACTACTGAGAAGTAAATTTTTATTAGAAAACAGTAAAATTTCCTGCTAATTAGTTCATACATCATCTAAAATTGTACTGTTTGTTAGGAAATGTTTCCTTGGTTTTGAGAAAATTTTTATTTTATTTAAGTTCATTAGATAATTTTTTTTACTAAAAACTAGGACTTAACTCTCTAAAAATAAGAAAATATTTTCTAACATCAAGTTAAATAGCACTTCTTTTAAGTGAAAATTATGCTTATCCTGCTTCTATGGTAAATACAATATATTTTACGATATAATTTTTTTTTTTTTTTCCATATTTTTTATTATTTATTGAATCTTCACTTTTAAAAACTGTGAACTAACAATAATTATCCAAATCTTAAAACTAAATATTAACTGTTAAGTCCAGCCAGTGCCAGACTGATGTTGTGTGGTTCAACTGGGACCACTATTTCCCCTTATTATTAGCGGACCAGATCCGCAGTGTCCCTCCTCCTAAGACGCTGGTGGCCGTGATTATCAGTTAAGTTACGGGCTAGTATGTTGGGGTGTGTTTCCAGTTTTGTTAAATAGCGTTGACAGTGTCTAATAATTTCATCTTTGACCAGGGGTACATTCAGGTCTTTATGTATGTTGTAATTCCCAACATACCAGGGTGCGTTCGTGATCGTCCTCAAGAATTTATTTTGCATTCTCTGAATTTTCCCTATATTGGACGCAGAGGCAGTACCCCAGAGCTGAATTCCGTAGCACCATATAGGTTTCATGATCGAATTGTAAATGAGTAATTTGCAGTCCAGGCCTAGTTTAGAGTTTTTGCCAGTAAGCCAAGCGAGCTGAGCAGTTTTTAGCCTCATCTGAGTTATTTTCGCATCTATATGATTTTTCCACGTGAGTCGACGGTCAAGGTGAATACCTAGATATTTCACACATGTGTGTTGGGGTATATTCAGATTATTAATTTTAATGGGTGGACACGTCTCTTTTCTCAGAGTGAAAGTAATGTGGATACATTTCTGTTCATTCACCTTAATTCTCCACTTATCCAACCAAGCTTCCAATTGTGAAATGTGAGTCTGTAACATTCTAGACGCTATTTTTGAGTCATCGTGGACGCTTAAGATTGCAGTATCGTCAGCGAAAGTCGATGTGTGGGTATTAATATCTAATGGCATGTCTGAAGTATAAATGATATATAACAGAGGACCCAAAATGCTACCTTGTGGAACTCCGGCTTGTATATCTTGAGGAGAGCTGACAAAACTTTTTTCAGCAAGAGTGAATTTTCGATTTGTTATATAGCTTTTGAGTAGCTTGTGAGTATTTGTTGGTAACAAAAGTTTTATTTTAAACAGTAGACCTTCATGCCAAACCTTATCGAAAGCCTGTGAAACGTCGATAAAAAGGGCAGAGCAGTATTTTTTCTCCTCGAACGTTTTTCTGACAACAGTAACCAGCCTGTGGGCTTGCTCAATGGTGCTGTGTTTTCTCCTGAAGCCAAATTGGTGTGATGGAATACAGTTGTTTTGTTCCACATAAACAGTTATCTTTTCCATTAGGATTTTCTCGAACAGCTTTGACAAATTGGATAATAGGCTTATAGGCCTATACGATTCCACTTTTGTGTAGTCTTTGCCTGGCTTGGGTATCATTTTAACGAGTGAAACTTTCCATTCTGGGGGATAGTATTCAAGGCGTATAATAGCATTAAAAATAAAGAGAATTATCTTTAATGCTATACGGGGTAACTCCAAGAGCATCCTGTTACCGATTCCATCGATACCAGGAGCTTTTTTGGGGTTTAGTTCAAAAATAGCCTTTTCGACCTCTCTCATCTCAAACGTTAATCGGGTAGCTGCTCGGTGCTGGGGTAAAATCGGTGGCAACTCTGTTACAGAACTTGTTATATTTGGCGTGAATACTTTTCTTAAATGTTCTACAAACAGATCTCCTTTTTCAGTATCATTTCTAGCCCAACCTCCGTCTAATTTTCTCAAAGGAGGCTTACATAAGACAGGTCTTTTTAAATTTTTCGTTGCACGCCATAATGAGTAATCAGTTCTTGATGTTGGATCTAAATTTTCAAGATATCTGTTTAATGAAGCAGTTCTCTTATGTTCAAGTAGCTTTCTTAATTTTTTAGTGCATTCTTTCAATCGTTCCTTAAGTTGAGGAGATCTGTGCTGTTGCCACTCTCTTCGAGCTCTTCTTTTTTCATTTAAGAGTCGTTCGACATCGGCAGACAAAATAATATTTTGTCTGTTGTGTCGGGGGGGTTTGGTAGCAAGTTGAGCAGCAAGTTTGAGATTTAGTTCAAAATTTTGAATCGAGAGGTCGATATCTTCCGGTGTTCTTAGCGGTATGTTTTCCGAGCAATGTGTACTGATAAATTTTTTATACTTCAACCAATCTGTTGTTTTGCCTGTCAGTGCTAAGTCACCAGAGGGGGTTACAATTCCTCGGGGGTTTAAAATAGTAACAACTGTAGGTGTGTGATCAGATGAGAGATCCAATAATGGTTCTACATGGACCAATTCTCTCGCAATAGACATTGTTATTCCAAAGTCTATCAGATCGGGTATTTTTCGACGATCCGTTGGCCAGTACGTGGGTTCTCCACTAGAGATCACATCCATACCCAGCTTAGAAATTGTATTAAACAAAACACGGCCCTTAGGGGTAACAAGCCGTGACCCCCAGAATGTATGCTTGGCATTATAGTCTCCAGCTGCCAGAAAACGCGGTCCTAATGATTCGAAAAAGACTGTGTACTGATCCTCCGTTATGGAGAATCTGGGGGGAGAATAAATTGACGAAATCACCAAGTCCCTATCGAATTCTTCAAAACATATAGTAGTGGCCTGAAGATAATTTTCGCAAAGATCACACATAAGAAAATGTTTTAATCTAGATTTAATGAGAATAGCTGATCCTCCACATGACCTGCCTCTTGGGTCCTTAGTATCATACATTGTGTACCCGCGAATTGAAAATGAACTTCTCAGGGTTAAATGGGTCTCAGAAATAAGCATTACGTCAATTTGCTGATTCCTGAGAAAATACTCGAGCTCTTCTTTATGTTGGCATATGCCGTTAGCATTCCAGTAACATATTTTCAAACTGTTCATGGTTTAGTTAACAAAGCTTGCATCAAAATAGACTGATTTCTCATCATCTCTTGCATCATATTACTCATTGAGTTTGTAAAGTTAGTAACAGTTTGAACCAAGGATTCAATGGATGCTTCAAGTCTGCTGAAATTTTGTATCTGGGGTTCAGATTGAGAAAGTGGAGCATTTGGATTGACTTGTGCGGTTTGTGGAGTTTTTGGGGGCTGTGGTTGTCCTCTTAGAACTTCAGAGTATGAAGCACTGTTGGTGATAATTTGTGGGTATTGTGGAATATAAAATTCGGGTTCCAACTGTGATTTCATTCGGGGGTTTCGGGTTCTGTTTAAATTTGAGCAGGTATTTTCCCACTTTTGGGGACTTTCGCTTTGTGAGGACACTGCTCTTGACAAGCTATACAATTTTGTCTTAAAACTAAACTGAATTATACTAATTTCATGTATTTAAAATATAAATTAAATTTCATTAGCAAAAAGGTAAACGTAATTAATTGTGACAGTCAGATCCTTTTCGTAGTTAATTAACGGTTCTGCTTGAGAGAACTACAAAAAGGGGTGCCCTACGTGACACACGGCATCTATGGCTAAAGAACACTGGGGGTCCTTTGTCTTCTTAAATTAACTAATTTCAGGAAATTGTTGAAAAAATACAAAATATCACAGTAACATTTCTTGTTTTTAGTGGAAAATGGAAAAGTCATAAGTTTATTTTATTATATTTTTGCTTAGACTTTATTTCACATATACAAATTTTAACTTTTTTATTATTAAGTGAAAAAAAATAGTTTGATAAATATAAAGTTTAATAAGTGTTATGTCAATTATAGGAAAGCCATTATGTTGTAATGTATAAAATGTGCCTGTGATATTTTGTATTGTAGTCAACAAACAAATTTATTACATAAAAGCGCAAATTCGAAATTTTGTACCCTTTGCTAACAAAATTTTAAAAAATATTTTAAGTTACTTTAAGTTAAATATTTAAGACTGTTAAGATTAGAGATGGGCACGTGAGAGATTTTTGACTCACGCTCACGCACGATCACGAACCAAAAATTACAATCATGCACGATAGTTTTTTTTTATATTTTATATTTTTTCTTGAAAAACTACTTGGTTTGTTTTTAATTGGTTATTTTTTTGGAATAGAATATTAAAAATAATTTAAACATTTTCCAACAAAAAAAAATCCTTTACCAAATTTTATTATTTTTAAAAAATTAGAAAAGTTTTACTTGAAAAAAAGAATATTTTATTAAAATTTTTCAAATTTATCTGAACTAAGTTGCATGAAAATTTTTCTTAGAAATAGTTCATCAGTTTCTAAAATCAAGTAAATTTTTTTAATACATTTATCTGAACTAAGTTGCATGAAAATTTTACTTAGAAATAGTTCATCAGTTTCTAAAATCAAGTAAATTTTTATTATTACATAGGAAAAAAATTATTACTTTTTGTTTTTAATTGCCTGAACTAATTTTTAGTAAAAAATTCTTCAAAATTAGAAAGTGGTATACTTAAAAACTGAATTTGGAAATGGCTTTTACTACTCGTGAACAAAATATTTACACATATTAAGTTCCAAGTACTTTCAAGCTTTAAGTTAGACACATTTTTTGAACTAAATAGGAGTAAATTATGTCCTAATTTTTTTTTTTTTGGACTAAACTTAATTTTATTACATTTGAGTATGCATATTTCTTAAAACTAAGATGTTTTTTCTTAAAATTAATACATTTTTATTTAATTGACTTGTTTTTTTCCTAAAATCAAAAAAATATTACTTAGGAAATATATGAACTATTTCTGAGTATATAAACTATTTCGTTTTTCCTCAAACTTAGGAATTTTTATTTTTTTTAAGAAAATTTTTCTAAGTTTTAATAAAATTTTACTTAAACTGAGGACAATTTATAAACTATTTTGAAGGAAATTTCTATTACATGAACTAATCATGTCTTTTTTTTTAAAATGTAATTTTGTAAAATAAGAAGAGACAGAAAACGTAAAAAAATTGTATTTGTGACATAAAAAATATTGAAAAAAGCCAAAAGAAAAGTAAAAAGCTAACACTTCTGAAAAAAAGTAGTTTTTAATGAATAAAAAACACATTAGGACAGAAAAATCTAAAAAATTCAATTCTAAAGGGAAAAAATCATAACACGAGTAAAATATTAATCACAAATATTTCTATATATATATGTTACTATACTTAACTTTGATTATTTTGCTATAAGTTAATAGGTCTTAAAGTTTTATAGATTTTGAAATTACATAATTTTTTATTGATTTGATTTTCAGTATTTTGTAATATTTTTGAAATGTAGCAACAAAAATTTCTTGGTATTATCCAGTGTTTAGAAATTTTTACTCAAATATCCCTTAAGCTGTAAACATGTTATATATATATTTTTTTTTTCTATTTTAAAATTCTCATAAAAATGTTACCCATACATAAAGAAAGTAAGACATATAGACATTTGAAAGGGTAGACGGACGGACGAAGGGACAGACATACAATCAGTAGTAACATACCCAGCAACTAACACTACTTGTGCTACTCATATTATCTGTAAAATGGTTAAAAGTAAAAAAAAAATATATAAATGTTAGACACTTGCCAGACACACTTTTTTTTTGTTTTTCTCTACTTTTGAACACAAACAAAAATTTAAAAATTTTTCTAACAACATAAAGAAAGAAATAACTACAATAAAAACAATCTGTAAAAATAAAAACCCTTAGTATTTTTTTTATTTTTTTGAAAAAGAAGAAAAATTTACTTTTATGGTAGCAAGGCAACAGATGTTGAAAGTTGGTTACTCTTCATAAGTTTAAAAACAGTAGGAAAACAAAAAAAACAGCATTCATTCAGGCAACATCTAACTGTGTTTTCATGATGGTGCGTTTGAGTTTAACCTTGAGTTTTTTTTTGTTTTTTTGTTTTTCTTTGCAAATATGTTAGTAAAGTGATTGCTTAAAGAAGTGTTTATACGAATTTGCCCCATTGTGAATTCACAGTCTCCACAATGTTGCCTCTATTCCTTAATGTCAAAAAACGCTGTGTGCCTGGATTCAGCTATAGTCGTTTATATTTAGAGGTAGCAGAAAAAAAAATAAATTTTAAGAATTAAGCTTTGTAAGTTGTTCGGGTTTCACGTGAAAAAATTATTCTACTCTATACAAAAAAATATAAATTTTTCACGATAATAAATTTCACGTAAAAATTTGGTACAATTTGTTTTCACACAAATTTTATATACAAGACTATACAAACAAAAAATATATTTTTCACGATTTGCAAGACTATTATATTTCTAGAGAAAAAAATGGCATTTTCGGCTTATTGTGATTGCATCTTATAACATAAAAAAAATATTAATTTTTACAATTTAAACTACGTTTTGAGGGCATTAAAACGATTAAGTATGCTTTAAGGCAGAATTATATTTGTGATAGTGAGCGCCCCGGTAGACTAGTTGGTAGCGTGCTAGCTTATCAGTGCGGGGGTCGTGGGTTCGATTCCTACCAGAGGCTTTGGTCTGTTTTCGCTACAACGAGCCGATGGCCTTTGTTGCTAGTAATCGTATTACGATATAATTTGAAGGTTACGTGATGAATCAGCTGATTTATTTTTGGTTAATGAAAAAGCGTGTTTATCACTATTAAAAAAACAAAATTTAAAAAAAATTTTTCAAATTTAAAAAAAGTCTCAGATATTAAAATTGTAAAAAATCGCTCAAATTGAGAAAAAAAAAACGTTAAAATTTCAAAAAAGAAAAAATCAAAACTTGAGATCTCTGCAGTGCAATTCTCTAAATTTCTTAACGATTTCAACGATTTCGTTAACTAACGATAATTGTCGGTTGAGTTACCGAAAAAACTTTTCTGTATTTTTTGAAATTATTGACGAGGTAACGACAAAAATATCTTTTATAAAGTAATGACAAAAATCGTAAGCTTGAACTTAAAAAAAAAAAAAATTTGTAAATAAGCTAATGATTTTTTTAAATAAAGTTCCAGTATAACTTTTAATAAATTTGGTTGTGAATTATCCAATTTTGACAATTTTGAATACACTACTGGTGCAAAATGTTTTTCTCAGAGATTTTAGTTTCCGAGATAAGGATGTTTAAAGTTTGATCGATTTAATTTAAGCCCGTTTGATCGCTCCAATATGACCGTTTTTTAAATTGTAGCAATTTTTTTTGGCTGTTTTTGTTTTTAATTTGAGCGATTTTTTTCCAATTTTTTTTTTAATTTTGGAGAATCTAATTTTGCAGATAATTTTTTTAATTTTAGGTTTTTTTTCAATGTTGGTGCTTATTTTAAGTTTGCTTTTTATTTATTTTTTACTTTGGTGCAATATGTTTTTCTCAGATCTTTTAGTTTTCGAGATAAGGACGTTTAAAATTTTATCGATTCAATTTGAGCCCGTTTGATATTCCCAATATGAACGTTTTTCGAATTGTAGCAATTTTTTTTTTTTTTTAATTTTTGCTGTTTTTGCTTTCAATTTTAGCGAGTTTTTTAAATTTTAGCGTTTTTTTTAATTTTGAAGATCTTTAATTTTGCAGATATTTTTTTTTTTAATTTTAACAATTTTTTCTATGTTGGTGCTTATTTTAAATGTGTTTTTTATTTATTTTTTATTTATGTGTTAAAGGTTTTTCTCAGAGCTTTTAGTTTTCAAGATAAGGACGTTTTCTTTTTTCGAATTGTAGCAATTTTTTTTTTTAATTTGGCTGTTTTTGTGTTTTTAATTTCAGCGATTTTTTCCAATTTTGGCGATTTTTTTTAATTCTTTTTTTTTTTTAATTTTGGAGAATCTTTAATTTTGCAGATATATATTTTTTAAATTCTTAGCAACTTTTTCTGTTGATTATCTTAATTTTTTTTTAATTTTTTATTTTGGTGAAAAATTATCGCTCTAATATGATCGTTTTTCGAATTGTAGCAATTTTTTTTAAATTTTGGCTGTTTTGGTTTCTAATTTTTAATTTTTTTAAATTTCGGAAAATCTTTTATTTTTTCGATATTTTTTTTTTGATTTTATAATAATTTTAAGTTTGTTTTTTTATTTTTTAAATTGTTATACCCTCCACCATATATGGTGAGGGTATATATCAGTTTGTCATTCCGTTTGTAACATGTCAAAATATAGCTCTAAGATCCCATAAAGTATATATATTCGTGATCCTTATGCAATTTTAAGTCGATTTAGCGATGTCCGTCTGTCTGTCTGTCGGTTGAAATGGCGATCACGACGCGAAGACGCTAGCGGGGATGCCTATTTTTACTCAGATTATTGTACATCCTTCCGAGCAGTTTGGTATTGAAAATGAGCAAAATCGGTCCAGCGGTTAAAAAGTTATGGGTGAAAATGTGAAGATACCTCTAAATTCTCCATACAAATTGGTGTATTTTAGTACAATTTCATAGTAGCGACTGGTATATAATATATTTTCTCATATTTTTTCACCAATCGCTTAGAAATTAATAACATTTTGTACATCTCAAATATTTTTCACCTCAAAAAATTTTTTTCACCACTAAAATTTTTTTTCATCACAAAAAATTTTTTTCACCTCAAAATTTTTTTCACGTAAAAAAATTCGTTTCTGCATCCAAAAAAGTTTTTCACCTCAAAAAATTTTTTCACCTCCATAATTTTACTTCAAAAGTTTTTACATTGTTTGCATCAAAAACAATAGAGAATATTGGTGGAGGGTATTCAAAGATTCGGCACAGCCGAATTTAAGCCTTTTTTACTTGTTTTTCTTGTATTTGTAAAAAAAAATCTAATTATAATTTGCATTTATTTTCTAAATTTTAAAATCTTTCTTTGATTATCATTCCTAAATTACTCAATCGAATGAAACAAAATCGAATGAATTTTGTTTAAATCGATTGGGTAGAAATCGATTGAAATTTCCAACGATTGAATTCACTTATTGAACAAGTCGCACGATGAAAAACAAGTAGTCTTTTTAAAATTAAAGAATTCATTCCATTGGTAAAATTATAGTTTGAAAATTCAATCATCCATACACAATCAGAATTAAAAATCGAATGAAGGATTGATTTCTTAAGAAGCTCTGCACCTAACGATGATCATCGCCGGTTTTGATTTATTGTTAATAAACGTCGGTTTAAAAAATACCATTATAAAGGTGTTGTGCATTAAAAACAGAGTTTTTGAGGAGACATTTCGCAATAAATTATGAACTTTTTTTATCTTTAAAGATATCAGAATTTTGCACTTTTCTTAGCAGTCTATACAATTTTAAATCACTACTTTTTACAAATGAATTTTTATTATTAACATTGCAAACAACAAAAAAAAAAAAAAACTATGGGAATTTCCTCACTATTTTCCGGGATTTAAAAAAAAAATGAAAATCTAACGTTGATATATTTCCTACAAAATTTTATAAAAACTTTCTCGTGAAGCTCCTTTTGAGCTTTGTATGTGTGTACAAGTATTTTATTTCTTACATCTTACTTGAGAAAAGTGTGTTAAATGTGAAAAATTTAGTTTATTTTTTTTTTCTTCTCCATGATGTGTTGCTGATGTTTCCATAAAAATAAAATAATATTTTTCTATTCCTTGCCACACACTACGAAAAGTGTTGCTTGCTGCTTCTGCTTGTCATAAAGGGAATTTCTTTTGTGGCAGTTTGTGTGTGTGTGTTTTTTTTTTTATTTACTCTACATTTTTTTATATTATTATTATTATTTGACTCTTAAGGGGTGAAGTTTAAATTGTTAGTTAAGTGTTTGTTATGTTTATGTTGTTATTTTCGGTTGTGATTTTATTATAATGATGTAGTCAGTGTAATTCTGTTTGCTTTAGAAGAAAATAGGAGGAAAAAAAAACAACATAAAAAGTTGGCATGTCAACAGGTGGTTAATTGAGTGTTTTGTGTTATAAAGTGGATATGTTTAGTTTCTTAAGGGGATTTTTATAATATTTCTGAAAAAGAAATATTTTTTTTTCTAGAATGGTTTGTGTAGTTATTTTTATTTTTTTGTAATAAAGATATAAATGATTTTATCACAGACTTTAAATGTTTTAGTTATATGGAGAGTTTCTATAAGGATGCCAGAATAAAAAGAACGTGTTTTTTTTAATAAAAATAAAAAGCAGGAATGTAGTTTTTCTTTAGAATATATCGTTATTGCCTCCCCAACCGTTCTCATACAATTGTATAGATTTATTTTATTTATATATGAAGTAATGTAAAACGTACATATTTTTTTGTATTAATATTAAGCGTACTTTAAATTTGTTCTTTATAAACATATAAGTTAGCCCCAAGTCGTCTCTACTTCCTTGCTTACTTTAGAGGAAATATAAAAAAAAATATGTTATTTGAAGTATCAAATATGTACATGATTTTCAAATCCGTATATAAAGTGCTGCATATTTTATAAAAAAAAATTGTACATTTAAGTTACACGTGGCGTATGATTGATATAAATATACAAAAATTTATGGGGTTATTCTGTAACTACGTGAAAATTTGTCACGTTCAAATATGTAATTCTTAATATATTTAACGAAGGTTAAGTCACTAATATAAAAATTATATTAAGGTCAATTTTTGTATATACCTTTAGGAAAATTTAACACTGTTTGTGACTCTCCCTATCCTAAATATAGTAGAGTTGCATATTTCGATGTGTCAACTTTTCATATACACTCTCCAAAAAAAGTCTTTGTAATGGCAACTGAAAATTTTGCTGTTATTACGGGAAATTTTGCTAATTTAAGTCCAGCGGTATTTTTTAGCTAATCTTAGCAGCACATGCCTGCTGACATGTAATACAATAAAAAATTAGCTGCAGCTACTAAATTTTAGTAAACTTTTTGTAAAGTGGAATTTAAAATCTGTCAGCAACAAAATTTACTAAATATAATTAATATTAGTACAAAATTTCAAATTAATTTTTTTTTTATCGAGCATGAAAATTTATTTATTTTATTTATTTTTTCAAAAAAAATATTTTACACAAAATTTTAATTTGCTAATTTCTGTTTTGGAAAATATTTTTAGTAAATTTTTTTTACATTTAAGGACTAATTTTATTTGTTTTTGGGGTTGATTTTTAAAACTAAGAAAACTTTGTAGTGCTATTTTTAGACATGAGTCCGATCCCTTTTTTTAATCTATGTAACATTTTAAGGCATTTTAAGTTTGTAGGTCTAAGTTTTAATTATTAGAAATAGCATTTCCTTAAAATAGTTTGTAAGTTAAAATAACAGCAAATGTCATTTAAAAGAAATGATATTTCATTTAAAAAACGGTCTACTTAATTTTCATTTAAACTAAATGCCTTTTGTTAATAATTTTTAAATGTTGATTAATCAACTGACACATCCGTAAGAAACAAATGATATAATCAGTAAAAATAAATGTCAAAATTTTACCTACCAATTCCTTAAAAAATAAATGTTTTTTTTCATTTATTTGAAATTGTTTCCCTCTGTATTTTTTTTAATATACTCGTACAATACAAAATGTACGTATGAATAGCTATAGACACTTTTTGTGTGAATGTGTTTGTGTATGTATGTGTGTTTATGAAGTTATTGTAATTTGTATTGTAAATTTTTGTATTTATACAACCAATTTAAATAAAAAAAACAAATTGAAATTATTTGAATATTTTTTTTGAAACAGACAGCAAACAAAATTTTAATATGTAATAACTGTTACGGACACAAATAAACCACAAGTTTCCGTTTTGTGGGTAAATTTTTATTAAATTTCAAACAAATGAAAAAAATAAATGAAACTGAAAAAAATCGGTAAATGATAGTAAATCATTTCGAATAAATGTATAAAAAAAAGTTAATATAGATATTTCTTTGAAAAATAAATGTATGTTCCTTTATTTTTAAATGAAACGGAAAACTTTTTTATTAAACTACAAACAGTTAACTACATAATATTCTAAGTGCTTCAGTACCCACTTTTTAAAAAATAGTAATTTTTTTTTTTGCTATTTTAGCAAATTGGTTTTCAAAAATTTGTAAAATGATTTCTAAAATTAGCAACAAAAATTTGTAAATATTCTGTAAAAATTATGTAATTTGTAAAGTGTAAATAGCAAAAATATTTGCTAAATAATGTTTTTTTTTTACTAAAAATCAGTACAAAAATAGTAAATCGAAAACCGTTTACAAAATTTTCTACTAATTTTTTTTTGAATGCAGTTACGAAATAACTCCATTAGAGTTGTAGGTTTTAAATTGGGAAGGTATCGAAAACATATACTGACTCTGCTATATAAAAAGCCAAAAAGTGCAAAGTGGAGGGGAGAGTATTTTTCAATCTACATACAAAACTATAAAATTAGTGTAATGAAAACAACAAAAAAATTTTAGTAAAATATACGAATTTTTGTTAATTTTATGAAAATTTTTGTTATTTGTACATCTTTTCGTATTTTTATGCAAACTAAAAATGTTTCTTATTAATATTTCTTTTCAATATTTTATATATTTATTTTATACCTCTTATACCGTTGATTAATAATTTCCTTCTTCCTAAATTTCAGATTCTTTTATAAAACCCAACATTCTAAAGAACTATTTTTTCAAACTCCCACATGAGCAACATCTGTTGAAAGTAACAAAACTTGGTAAAAACCAAAAACTGGACCAAACAAAGGGTAAGTTACAATATTTGATTACCAGTCACAATATTTAATACAATTCCTTCAATATTATGAAATTCCCTGTATGAATAAATTTTAGAACTCATTAAAAATTCTTAACACATACACTATTAAACATTATCATTCATTGTTACACTGCATAACACATAATATGCAACATGTAGTATAAAAAAAATATATACGCAGTCTTTTGCACCTTTTCAATATTTTCCACATTATTATGGATCAAACAATACTATCTGTATGTCTACAAGATACGTATGAGTGCCATAAACTCCTCCTTCATTTTGTTCTGAAAAAAAAAAATTCACCATGATTTCTGTAAATACACAATAATCAAAATATAATAATCATTTTGTTATAAACACATGTTTGCATAATATGCGTGTAAAATTTTTTTTCGTTGCATTTTTACCAGCATATTAAATGCATTTAGTTTTTGTATAATTTCTTATAAATTTGTTATATTATCAGCATATCGATGGCTTAATGTTGAAAGGCCCTAACTTGAAGGAATAAAATTTATAAAAATTTTAAAATATTTGAAAATAAAATTTACTTAAATGCAATTTATTGTTGCCCTGTAGTGCTTAAATATTGTACTCAAAGATTATTTTTATATTTAACGTTTTTCTGATTTTTTTATTGAGTTTTCTCCCTAATTTTTAAAGAAATAAAAAATCCACTTAGGACTTTTCTACATTAAGCCATCGATATATGTATTTTTTTTTTAAATTTGCCATAGAAACTTATGGTAAATTTTATTTTGATTTGTATGTATAAATTTATTTATTTGATTTTTTTTTCGTTATATTATTCTTCATGTAATTTAACGGTAATGAACGTTTATGGTGTTATTTATGAGTTTTGCGATAAAAATTTTACTTTTGCAAGTTTTTTTTTGTTTTTATGCATAAAAGCCATATTATTATAATATCACATTATATTGGCAACATATCAAGTTTAGTTGGTGTTTTTTTGGTTTCGATTTTGAAAGGTAGACTTGCGTACATACATACATACGATGATAAAAGTATTTAAAGAATTTAAACACGGATTTTTATGGTCATATGTTTAAAGAATATTAAGTATAAAAACAGGATTTATTAAAGAAATTTTTTAAGAAAAAAAAATAAATAAATTATTTAAAAATGCAATTAACCCAGATTAAGTGAAAAAAGGGTTTGAAGTTAAGTTGTAAATTTACATTCTTTTTCTCATATGAAATTAATTAGGCGCTACAAAATTAGGCACAATTGAAATAACCCCCAAACAGAAAAATAACATAACTACACTCAGAATATTATGTAGTTAACTGTTTGTAGTTTAATAAAAAATTTTTCCGTTTCATTTAAAAATAAAGGAACATACATTTATTTTTCAAAGAAATATCTATATTAACTTTTTTATACATTTGTTCGAAATAATTTACTATCATTTACCATTTTTTTCAGTTTCATTTATTTTTTTCATTTGTTTGAAATTTAATAAAAATTTACCCACAAAACCGAAACTTGTGGTTTATTTGTGTCCGTAACAGTTATTACAAATTTTAATTTTGTTTGCTGTCTGTTTCCAAAAAAAATATTCAAAAAATTTCAATTTGTTTTTTTATTTAAATTGGTTGTATATATACAAAATTTTTCAATACAAATTACAAGAACTTCATAAACACACATACATATACAAAAACATTCACACAAAAAGTGTTTATAGCTTCATATACATACATACATTTTGTATTATACGAGTGTATTAAAAAAAAACAAAAAATACAAAAACGGAAATAATTTCAAATAAATGAAAAAAACAGTTATTTTTTAAGGATTGGTAGGTAAAATTTTGACATTTATTTTAACTGATTATATCATTTGTTTCTTACGGATGTGTCAGTTGATTAATCAACATTTAAAAATAAATAACAAATGGCATTTAATTTAAATGAAAATTAAGTAGACCGGTTTTTAAATGAAATATCATTTCTTTTAAAGGATATTTTCAGTTATTTTAACTTACAAACTTTTTTAAGTGTAGCAATAAAATAAAAGCTATAGAGGATAAATTAATACCTAAAATGAAAATAATGAAATAACACCCAAATCAGATAAAAATTATCTTTAAACAAATAAATTACCTCAAGGCCAAATAATAAAACATTGAAAAAAATATACTTCCAATAAAATCTACCCCGAATACGGGGGAGGATCAATAAGTCCGTGACTTTTTTAACTTCCCTCGTAGTTATATGAAATGCAACACTGCTCCCATCAAGTACCACCTGCTAATAGACAACTGTCAAATTTTGAGCAAGTTCCGTCATTTACTTTGCGTTTAACAGCTGTTCAAAACATACAACCTCGTGGATTTTTTTAAAAATGGAAAAAAGTGAATTTCGATTGCTCATTAAACATTATTTTTTGTGAAAAAAAACCGTCAATCAAATCAAGTAAAAGCTTTATAAATACTATGGGGACTCTGCACCATCGATTTCAATGGTAAAAAAGTGGTTTACTGACTTTCGTTGTGGCCTTACAAGCATGGAAGGTGCCGAACGTTCTCGACGCCTAGTGAAGGTCTCTACACCCAAAACAATTGGAAAAATTTATTTAATTTATATGGTGTTGGCCATATAAATTGTGGAAGACGACAAAGGCATCTCACATGACTCAGTGGTTTCAATTTTGAATTACTCATAGTAAGCTTTCCGTTTGTTCACACACTACCACCAACGGAATCGTGTGACAGCTTAGTTTACATGGCAAAAATCCATGAAGTAGACTACGAGTTGTCCCCCCCAGTGACTATTTCTAAACCTAAAGAAATGGCTCGGTGGAAAGAGATTTAGCTCCAACGATGAAATTATTGATCAAACAAATGACTATTTTATGGACCTCGAAAATCCGATTTTTTGGAAGGTATACAAAAATTGGAGAAACGTTGGACTAAGTGTATTGAGCTAAAAGGAGATTATGTTGAAAAATAATTTTGTTTTTTTGCAAAAAAAAAAACCTGTGTTTCATTCAAAAAGTCGCGGACTTATTGAACCGCCCTCGTGAAAAATAAAATTAAGCCCAAAATAATTACATTTTAAAAAGTTTATTTTGTGATTCAAAATTTCCAAAATCTTTAAAAAATAAAAAAAAAACAAAATAAATAATACCCAAACTAACCTTTTGAATTTTTTTTATTTTTTACAATTCATGGTTTGGGAGTTATTTCGTTGGGGCTAATTTCATAGCGGTATTAATTATGCAAACCAATGGGTTTTATTTCATAATGGTAAAACTAAAAAAATTAACTTCTAACGAATTTTACAAAAAAAAAATGAAATTAAGCCAAAAATAATTATATTTGAATTTTTTTTATCTTCAAATATCATTCATTTCATGAAAAATCGCTACGAATCTAACCAAGAGTTTTTGATTTTTCATTATAGTTATTGTGAACTAATTTTAGCATAAAAAATAAAATTATGATTTCATCGGAATTCTCACGTTTTTCAATTGTATTTGGAGCTTTTTTTTTATTATGAAAAATCCCAAAAATCATAAAATAATAAAATAAACCCTAAACTAACTTTTTGATTTTTAGTTATTTTTTGGGAGTTATTTCATTCAGGTTAATTTCGTAGCGCTTTTAAGTTTGCTAACCAATTTGGTACCATAAAATAAAGCTAAATATTGGGTTTTATTTCATAATGCTAAAACTAAAAAAAAAAATTAAATAACTTCTAATAAAATTAACACCAAAAAATGAAATTAAGCCCAAAATAATCACATTTGAAAAAGTTTATTTTTTTTATCTACGAATATAAATATCATTTCATTCCTTGAGAAATCGCCACAAATCTGACCAAAAGTCCTCCTAATTTCATTATAATAGTGAACTAAAAAGTAAAATTATTTTAACGAACAGTTTTCAACTTTCAGTTTGAATAAAACAAAATTTTCAAAATTTAGCATGACGAAATAACCCCCAAAAAATTAAATAGTCCCCAAACAGATAAAAAACAATTTTTATATATATTTTCATTTGGAGTTTATTTTATAATAAAAAAAACACTAAAATCATCAGTAAAATAATTTTATAAAAAATAAATGATTCCCAAACTAATCTTTTTTTTAGTCCTTTTTTCATTTCATGGTTTGGGAGTTATTTCAAAATAAAATTTTTGAATGTAAACTTTGTATATTATTTGATCTATCTGTTTTAATTAAATAAAATTTTTTTGTTGTCTCAAAATAAAATTCTTTAATGGAAACGTATTACCAAACATTTCAAATTGTAAAATTAATTTTAATTTTATATTACAGTTATTGATTTTTCATGAATAGATTTCACTTAAGTGCACGTTTTTATATAAAATAGAAGAATTCATCAGAAAGTTTTCCATAGAAAGTCCACTTTAGAACCTTTTGCTATTGAAATTTTAAGACTAATCAGTTCGATACAGATGGGTATATACATTTTTTTTTTAATTTTTACGATGGGTATATACATTTTTTTTTTAATTTTTTGGTCCAATTTGTCGTAAGTCTTAATAGTAAGGGTATTCATTTCATTTCATTTCAGTTTTTTTTTTTTGTAGTTGGAAAAATGGAAAAGTGGAAAAATTCAACTTTTGTTACAATAAACACAAGGAAAAAAATTTCCACCAAAAGTTGTATTTTGAACAATCTATAACCAAGTGTAAAAAAATCTGAATAAAAAGTTGTAATTTTCCACTATAAACGTCAAACGAAATGATGTTGCCACTTTTAAGAATATCGTTAATTTGTAGTTCAAAGTACGAAAAATTACATCTCTTTTTGTAAAACCTTAAATTATACAACTATGATTTTAAAAATCATTTGTGACATTTCAAATTTGATTTTTTTCTCGTTTAATTCAAACGTCATTTTTTTTATAGTGCCCCCATCTCTAATACCGAAAATTGTTGCTATTTTACGAATTCTTGCACTTTCTCCTGAAGCCTCGAATCTGTATAGAACTACAGCAAGTTGAAAATTAACATTGAATTGCTTACTTGCATGTTTATGATGAAATTCATCACTAGAACATATAAGTGAGACAAGATGTTGGAACTGATCTTTAGTGCATCGCGTCATTAGACGAAATCGGTTGTCATCGAACAGGGAAAGAATATCCTCACAGCATACCTTCGATTTGGGAACGAAGTACTTGGTTCCACGCCGCAAAAACATCACTACCCTCAAATCATCATAAAGAATGTTCAATTCTTCTTCCACCGAATTGTCGGCCATTTCTTCTATTGATAAATCATCATCTGATGTAAAAGTTTCTAAAAAATAATATTTCAAAATTTATATTGCATTGTATTTTGGAAAAATTATCTTTATATACCGATATTTTCATAAATATAATTAATTTCCATTAAAAATGCGGCAATTAAATAATCAATCAATCAATTCACTTTTAACACTTCTATTCGGCATCTTGAAAAATATTAATGATATTAATGATTGTTTTTTGACAGTTAAAATATTTATATTTTTTATTTCAACAAATGACCGCTCACATCGTAATTTTTCATTTTTCCAACCAAAAAAAAATCTGAAATTAATACCTTTAGTCTCTTTTTTTTACTTTTTAAAAATTTTTAATTTTCAAAACGCTATATTTCGTCAGTAGACCCCTAATTTTTGAATTCAAATATGTAAATAAATCAACTAAATATTTAATTCCGTAATACAATAAATTTAATATAAAAAAATACTTTCATAAAATAGTTAACCATTCCATTTAACTAGAATTTTCAACTTTAAGCGCTTATAACTTAAAAAAAACTGTGTATTAGCTCAAGCCAATATTTTCACATGATAAATGTCTTTTAATAATCTGTCATTTGAGACTAAAATTATATTTTGTGGGACACAAAAACCCTCAATTTCAATCATCATATCAGGGATGCGAAAGTTGGTACAATTGTACCATTTTTGATACGGGTCTTAAAGTACGATGGTACTCCCATGGTTTATTTGGTACAATTTTCAAATTTTCCCAGTTTATCCTTATCTTTTTTTCTTAGCAACTCAATTTTGCTGTCACATCTTTGTGAATATCTTTTATACTAGAGCCAATTTAGACGGTGACTTTGTTGCATATAATTATTGCCTGCAATTTTTGATTGTTATCTTAACGGGATAGAGACAGGGTAACAAAAAAGGCACAGTTTTTGTTTCTCGTGCATGTTTCTGTTATCTCTCTTTCACTCTCATATGTACTCTTATTTTGTTGCTTAATTCACATTCAGTTTTCGCGCAATTAAAGTCACCGTATAAATAGACTTAACTTTGGAAGCAACTTTGAAAAGGGAATTAACAAAATTGCACGCAATCAATTGCATCGTATAAATTGTCAACCGTTTTCAGTCTAGTCCAAACGAAAGGTTTGTTACATTCATCGAATTCTTGTTGCTTTAATTTTAAAATAACAAATAGTTTGTTACCTACTTAAATATGATATTGATCTCATGGGTTTTTGTACCTTATTTTACATATTTTTATTATATAATTTTATGTACAACTGAATTTTCTGTACAGTTTTTTTGTTATGTTTATTAAAAATAAAAATATTAAAAAAAATTCTATAGCTGGTGTTTTTTATACTAAAAAATGGTACAATTGAGTTCAAAAAAGGTACAAGTTGGTAATGACATTTGTACGAAATTGAAATTCTCATTTCACATCCCTGCATCATATACATAGTTATGTTTTGTACCAAAAATCGTCAAAATGACGATAAATCGTCAAACCTAGCAGCACTCTTCGAGTTTAAAATGTATGAAATTTGTTTCTCGATTTATCATAAATAAATTAAATTATTACCACTCATTTTATTGTTTTTAATATTTTTCTCTCTCTCTCTATATTAACTTTTGTATTTATTGTTCTTGTTTTACTTTGCTACCAATAAATAACTCTTTTGCATTTGCGTATACAACAAAAACAAACACAAAATGAACAAAAGCAAACAGCGCTGTCGCTAGCAATGCTTAATCTTTTTATAAACATCGTAGTTTTTGGTTGCAAATTTAACACAATGATTTATTAAGTTTTAACAATACCTAGTTAAAACTGTCATATTAAAAGGAGTAGAGGAGAATTTCACAATCAGCATATTATGTGTCGGTTAATTTAGAGTGTATAACAGTTTTTTTAAAGGTAAAAAACAGAAAACTAGGAAAACTGTTATCAATATAAAAAAAAAAAAATGTTTATAATATAAAAAAAAACAATTTATACTTTAAAGTGTAATTTTTTCCACGGAAAAACTGTTTACTATGCTTAACAGTCAAAATTAATTAATTATTTAGAAAATTATGTTTTATTTATATTAATTTGTAAATATTTTTGCATAGAAAACTGTAGAATTTACCACTAAACATACCAAAAAAATATATATTTACATTTACCAATTTAAATTACATATGTAAGTTTCACTGCCAGACTACAAGGTTCGGTATAGTTATGAAATTTTAAAATAAAAAAAGAAAAAAAATAATACAAATTCAAAAAGTGTCGTTTCATACCGACACCTTTTTGAATTTTTCAAAATGTTTAAACCTAAAATTTTGGATTTCTAAAATTTCTTTTCATAGCAAAACAAAACCAAGCTTAAGTTACTTAAGACAATTGTATTGGAAAAATTGTTTGATATGCACTGAAAAACCACAAAAATCTTTTGTTAAATCAAAAATGTTTATATAAAAAAAGATCTTAAGCTCTTTTTAATTTAATGTACTTTATGAATTTTTTTTAATCAGCCGTTTTATTAAAGATAATTATTTTTTCTACAGTTCTAATGAAAATTTTGGGTTCAAAATTTCAGGGATCATTTTATATTTAAACGATTATTTTAAAATATTTTAAAGTTTTGTTGTTTTCGAAAAATCTAAAATTATTAACCGTATTAAAACAACAAAACAAAAATACTAAATTTTTTTTCGTTATTTTCGTAAAATTATGAAACTTTCGCATATTCTACAAAAAAAATACGAATTTTTCGTCAAATTTCACATGTATTTTTTCAGTGTATACTCTGTTCCAATTAATACCCAGAAAACCGCGTTCTTTTATGTAATATAACTGCTAAAGGTACGAATTAAATGCGAGCTTTTGTTAACATTAAAGTACACAAATTACACGATGACAAGAAAATTTTCACTTTGGATCATTTTTGTATCCAAGACTAGTTTCTAAAGAAAAAATTTCATTTTGGGTTTATTGCGATATTTTAAAAAAAATATTTTATTTTTACAATTTAAATATCAGACTAATAAATTTTGAGTGAAATTTTTTAACGTGAAACAAATTTACTGTGCTTTAGAAAGATATTTTGAAACCACTGCGTTTATAGCGCATTATTTCTTTTATTCAAAATTTATCCACAATTCATAAAATTCATCGCTACTATTCGCTTAATTTTAATAAAAATATTTTCATGTAAATTTTTGTATACTTTTTTTCGATCTCTCTGTTTAAATTAAATATACTTTAAATTTTATCAGGCTTGAGATTAGAATTAAATGTTACTAACGAATAGTAACATCTATTTTTTTTAAACACTTAATTTTAAAATTGTGAGGATGAGCTCTAGAGGAAGTGCAAAATTTTGAATTTCATATAGTCATATGATTTTAGCAAACAGATTTTTAATTGCACTTTTCAAAAAGTTTACTAAAATTTAGTAGCGGCAGCTAACTTTTTCTACAAATTTTATTGTACTACACGTCAGCAGACATGTGTTGCTAAGATTAGCAAAAAATACCGTTGGCTGAAATTAGCAAAATTTCCTGTAATAACAGCAACATTTTCAGTTGCAATTTAATTTAATTGAAAAAAATTGATCACGCAAAAAGCTGTCCTATTTAATATAATAGTGTTGCTCGCGATGTGTTTTTTTTAAGACTTTCACGTTTCTTTATTAGATTTTGTCGTGTTCCTATTATTTTCCTTTATAGAAAACTTCGAACAGTATTCTATCAAAATGAAAATAATCTTAAAAATGCGAAAGCCATTTATTTTACATTTTTCAGCTTTGAACGTTATTAACTACTAAACGAAAGTACCCGCTAGTTTTTGCAGGTTTTCCGTCTATCACAAAATCGTGAAGGGCATGAAAAAAAAACTAAGAACTGAGATTTCACTTTTTTGCAATCCCGAAAAAAATTTACGCATCAAATGCAATGCAATTTTGCATACATGATGTTTTTTTAATTAAAAAATTGATATTTTGATCTAAAAGATCAAAAGTTTTATGAGGTTTTCTTATATAATCGTATTTATATAAAATCATAACCCTCCAATTTAAAAATGAAAGTTTGACCAATACGCGATAATATTGCATTTTTAATAATTAAAATAATTATATAATACTTCACTTCGTTTAGTGCGCGAATCTATTTCACCATAGCGAAAAATCAATAGCATATATCTTAGTAGTTCTCCATGCCCTAAATGATTTTGTGGTTGGGTAATGTGGCCATAAAAAAAAGTTATAATCCTACTTTCTATACTCTTGGTAATGATTATCAATCAGGGATGGAAAATTGATACAATTGTACATTTTTTGATACTATTTGATTTAAGAAAGTACCGTGATACTCCCGAGACACCTCTGATACTCTCACAGATTTTTCCCAAATAAAAATTTTATATTCACTTATTTTAATATTTCCCCTATTTATATTCAATATTTTTGCAGTATTGCAACTCCTTGATTTTTTTTCTTTTCGTATTTTCTTATTCTAATTCGTTTTTAAATAAACACTACATTGTGTTGTTAAGCAAAATTGTTAAAAAATTGTTTTTTCATACAAAACATTTGATAGTATTTTGAAGTTGCAGTCCGTAGTTGTATCATTGCGGTTATTATTTCTTTGTACATTGAATTATGCTATTCACAAAATTTGCGAAAAAACAAGTTGTTAAAAAGGGTTTTTATGTGATAATTTTGAAAAATTTTCCAATTTTTCGGATGAAATTGTATAAACAATTTATAATTTTCTTTTGCTTAAGTAACTAAAGTTTAATTGCATTAACCCGATTTCCTATTAAATGTGTTGCTTATTTTTTGTTTATTATAGTTTTAATTAAAAACAAATTTTGTATACGTTTTGTGTTCATTTTTATTTTTATGTAATTTTTTGTTAAAAATAAATTTTTAAAAAATTCTGTACTCTTTTTTGATACCAAAAAAAAATCCCATTTTCCATCCCTGTTATCAATTAACATTTACTGTTACTTTATGTAAAAAATAATAAATCAAAAAAAAAAAAAAACAAGTAAAAAGGGCTAAATTCGGCTGTGCCGAATCTTTGAATACCCTCCACCATAGGGGCTGAAGATGATATACGTATATACTAAATTTTGCATGAACTGTAATATGAATATGTTTTGTCAATTTATGTAACGAACTTTTGTTATTTAGTTTTAGTAATGTTATTTATTTAGTTTTAGCAATGTTATTTACAGAGGTCTGTTCTGTTAGCGACTTTAACATTGTTGATTTTTACGTTAACTTAGTTATCAGAGTAACACACATATAGCTCTAAGAATGTTATTATTCTCTATATAAGACAATAAATGTAATCGAATAAGAAGACTTAATAACATTTTTACTTACTTAACAGAAAAAAAAATAGATACAGAAAAATTGTACAAATTTGTATGGAAAATTTAGAGGTACCTTCACATTTTCACTCATAACTTTTGAACCGCTTAACCGATTTTGCTCATTTTAAATACCAAACTGCTCGGGAGGATGTTCAATAATCTGGGTAAAAATAGGCACCCCCGCTTGTGTCTTCGCGTCGTGACCGCCATTTCAACAGACAGACAGACGGACAGACAGACAGACAGACTTAAAATTGCATAAGGATCACGAATATATATACTTTATGGGGTCTTAAACCTATATTTCGACATGTTACAAACGGAATGACAAACTGATATATACCCTCACCATATATGGTGGAGGGTATAAAAAATATCAACTTAGTTAAAAGTTTTTAGGAATAGCTCATATTTGTTTATTTATAATTTTTGTTGGTACGTTTAGTGTTAATTTCTATATTTTTTTAATTCAAAAATTTTTCAAATCTTAATAAATATAAATTGTTGAATACACATTTTAAATTTCCTTTTGAATACATTTAAAAATACATTAAATAAATAAACTGTTATACACCTTCACATTAGCTAACGCACTCTGTGTTTAATAATCATATTCTTCTCCCACACTCCTTCTTTAATGAGACAGTTTTAATTAAGTGATCAAAGTGTGATGTTGTGGTCGGAAGTTTTTGCATCTTAATAAAATGGAATAAAACAAAACTATGTTAATGTTGTTAAAATGTGTTTTAAAAAATTTTATAAAAAAATCTTAATAATATTAGTGGTATTATTAAAGTAAATATAAGTAAATGTTATAAAAAAATTAGTAAAATATTGTGATTAAGTGTTTTTATGTACATTCAATGAAAATGTCGGCATTTGCAAAAAACAAAACATATTTTGTTCACTAAAAACGTTGGCTGCGGGTATTGCTATCGACAGCGCTGTTTGCTTTTGTTAATTTTTTCTTGTGTTTGGTGTTGTTGTATACGCAAATGCGAATGTGTTTTTTGTTGGTAGCAAAATAAAACAAGAACGGCAAAAGTTTATGGTGGAGATAGAGCGCTATAGAAAAATTTAAAAAAAAAAACCAATAAGGTGAGTGTTTTTAATAATTTTTGTAATAATTAAATTTATTAATAATAAATTGAGGAACAAATGGCAGACGCTTAAAACTCAAGTTTAACGATTTATTGTTAATTTGGCGATTTTTGGTACAAAATATAACTAAATGACGAATTGATAATTTTTCTCATTCAAAATAGCGATTTTTTTCTAAATTGCGTAAGTTGACCACAAAACGAAATATTTTTTGTTTATTCTTCCTGTAAAATGATTAATAAGGTTATTTCTATTACCCGATAAAAAAGAATATATATAAAAATAAGGGGCATGGTCACACAGTGTTTCCAAACTACAAAATAAATGCTAATAATTTTTGTTAACTTGTTCCAATCGGGAAAAAGTGTACACCAAAATTTAAAAAAAGGTGACCAAAGCTTTTAGAAAATTATTTTTATGGTCACTTTTTTTTTAACTAAGGGTGTGTCACAGGTTGTTAAAGTTGACGTTGCCGCGAGCATAAAGTTTTTTGGTCATGCAACTTTTATAAATTTGGACCGATTTGACAGATTTTCGATTTTTTTGTAATCCAGGTAATGATAGTAGCTCCTATAATTTAAAAAAATTATTTAATAATAATTATTAGTTATTTACATTTGTATAATAACTAATAATTACTTATAATACACAGGTCTCAGAATAATTTAATTTATTGTTTATGAACTGATAATTTTTACGCAACATTGTTTTTTCCTCAATTAACTTATAATAATTACGACAGTACTTAAGTTTTATTTCTTAACAAATTTACACGGATAAATTAATTTAAGTATACAAAATGCACTTAATAAAATATTTTAAAGATCACCCCTTCAATTCAATGTTTTTTCTTAACAAAAAATTTAATTTGATTTAAAATTATTTGGTGAAAAAAATCTAAAGGTACATTTACATAAGAAAGAAACTGCCAGAGATACAGGCTTGCCAGATTTGGGATTTTGTTCTCCTAAATTAGCGGATTTTTTTAATGGTCTTCCCTTTAAAAATGAATTCATTTCATCTGATTCCTTTAAAAATTTATATTTTTTTTTTTAAAGATAAAATTGTAAATATTCTTATTGAGTTTGCAATTTACATAAATAAATATTTCTAGAAATTCTAAAAACGTCGTCTCCTCACGATTTCCTTAAGTAAGCATGTACTTCGGATAGGGACCAGCTTACAACAAATTATTTTGCATAATTTGTTTTATAAATTTTTATAATTTAACCACTCAGACCTTTAAAAACATAATTTCTTAAATCCATTTTCAAATCTGATTCAAATTTTGACGAATTTATTCGCGAACCAATTTTTCTGATTGAATTATTTACTACCATAATTCTTTTATAAATAATTCTTTTTATAAATAATACAAAATAATTCAATTTAAATAATTCAATTTTAAATCAAAAAATCAAATGAATTTTGATTTGATTCGCGAATTAAAAAAATAATTGTTTTGATTCTCCAATATGATTTGATTCGCAAATTAAAATATTTTTTAAATCACGATTAATTTATTTTAAGCCCGAAGGGTTTCATGGACTTTTTATCAAGCAGCCTACTCGGGATGTCTTTTGGAACTGGTCCATTTTTATTATCGCAGTAAAAATTTTGCTCGGTTTGTCCTATCTCGCTTAGTTTTCCATAATACCGGCTATTTACAATTTTATAAAATGGCGAATATCTTGGAAACTAAGCGAGATATGGTGACTGTTTTATAAAAATAAATACCTCGCGCTGTCTTCTGGACCTGGCCTATTTTTATTATCGCAGTATATAAATACTCTATTAGAGCAAAATTTTGTGCATTTTGCCCTATCTGGCTTAGTTTTAGAGATACCGGTCACTTTAAAAATAACCATTTAACAAAATGGCGAATATCTAGAATACTAACACCCAATTCACACGATGTCTTGAAAATCATGATTGTTTGAGTTTGTAGGCGAACGGTGTAGAGAAGCAATCGGGGTAGAGAAAAAATCACGTTTTCTGTTCTCGGTGATTGTTTTTATATTTTTCTTTACACACACTCCTTTTTTTGTTATGTTGCTGCTCATTTCCTATGAAATTGCCTTACGAATTCGAATATACAAATTTATATATTTTTTTATCGAGCAACTTTATTTTATTTATTTTGTATCAACATTTCCATCCCTGCTCTATAATACAAAAGCACTGAGTTATTACGTACACACGTCAGGTTGTAAAGAAGAAAATAAAGAAGAATAAGCGATTAAATCAACCCTAAAATCATGGGGACAAAATCATTATATGGAAGCGTTAAGTTTTTGGAAGTTACTTTAAAGGAGAATTAAAAAAAGTCGTGATTTTAAAATCATCGTGTGAATTGGGTGTAAGTGAGACTTGCAAGTCAATTTTAATTTTTTTTTTCATTTGTTTAAATTCCCAAATCAATGTTGAAATGATTTGATTCAATTGAATAAAAAAAAATTCAAATGAAATTGATTAATCAACTATGATTTTAAATCTGATTTAATAAATTTATAAATAAAATATTGAATCAACTCGCTGATTTACAAAAAGAATTATTTTTTTCGCTGATTAATTCAATAAAGAATTATTTTTTTCGCTAATTAATTCAATTAAAAATAAATTTTAAATATTCGAAATATTTACGGAGCATACTGTTTTTCCATTATAATAACCCAAAAATAAATTCAGGTAAAATCGAAAAGAACATTTTTTTAAGTGCATAATTTCTATTGCTTTATAATCTTTAAATTAACTAACTTTGTACTACCTTGAACTGCGTTAAAATGTAAATGTAATTACTAATTATTTATAAATTAAATGATTTAAAAAAAAAACTATTTAGTTAACATGTGTTAAATAATTACAGCAGGTACATAAATTAAAAATCACTTATTACAATACAATTTTTTTCTTTCTTCAAAATAATTAACTAATTAAACCAAATTATATTTAATTTGTAACTAAAATGTATTTAAATTATTTATTGCTTTAATGTCTTTTTGAAATCTTTAGTAGATATTCAAATCAATGTTTAAACTCTAGTTATTTCATTATAAGTAACAACAGTTTAAAGTTCCCTTTAAAGTAGAACAAAAATACTTAGTCTTAATCAAAATTATTAATTTTGAACTAAAACAATTATTATTTTTTATTACAAACTTTTAAATTTAATCAGAGTTAATTTGAGGCAAAATAGCAGAAATATTATTTTGAGTAAAGTCTTAGTAGCAATTGTTCTTATGAGATTCTTAATGAGATTTCCAGATTTCAATTTTTTCAAGATATTTAAAAAGTAAGAAGTGAATTAAGGTATTTTAATAACCTGTTTATATTTTGCTTAAATATTTGCTGTAATGAATATTTACCAAATTTGTTCATAATATCTTTTTTTTTTTTTTTAAATATCACTTAAAAATGCGTAAATTGATTCGATATTTTTTGTTAGGTGTATTCTAAATTGTTTGTTCTTAATTTTGTCCAATATTTGTTGATTTTTTAATTTCATACATTTGTTTCTCTTTTTAATATTCTTTGATTAATTTAACCCTGATTTCTTATTATTACTTTTTTATTTTGTTCATTTCACTGTAAATTAATTCATAATTTGTCTTTCATATTTGCAAGCCATATTTAAATAAGAATATTTAAGTGTATTTGTTATTAATTGATTTGTACTTCTTTTCCCCCATTAAATATCTTATGATCGTCATCAACATTATTTAGTAGTGATTTTTATTTTGAGGTTATTTCTTTTAATTTTTTTTTTCTCTTTCAATATATTTTCAATGAGTTATAATTTAAGTTCATTTAAATAATTTGTGATTTATATTCATTTGCACAAATGAGTGTGGGGGGGGGGGGGAGGGGGAGGTTTAAAATTATTTAAAAGTTTTATTTATTTATTATTATCAAACTTGTAAAGAGTTCATTGTAAAGATATTTAACCTTTTAATTAGAATATAATATACTTATTTAGATCGAATGATGTTTTTTTTCTCTGTAGTCATCATAAAATGAGATTGTAAAATTAAAAATAAAAATAAATGATTTAAACTAGATACAAACCAGATTTGTAAGTTAGCAACATTTTGCTTTAAAAATTTATAGTCAACAATGCAAAAATTTACTACTCAAAGCTGAGATATTTCAAATAACAGTCTTAACTTTTAAGTAAATTCTAAATTAATTAATGTCCTTTTTCAAAGGAAAAAGTTGTCTGTTTTAAGACTATTTTTATTGGCTTTGTAGCATTGAAAATTCACAAAAATTAAGCTTAATTTGCACAATGTATAGTTAGCTTCTAACTAAGACAGCTTTCCATATAAAATTTGAATTTAACTGTGGCTTAAATTTCAACAGGACCTTTAGTTACCGAGCATAAGTCATAAGAAAAATTCATTTTAAAATTCATTTTAAAAATTTATAAAATAAAGAACTTCTGTCGAAACAATTACCGGAAAAACAACTGTTATTTTTAAAATTTGTGTATTTATTCATTGATTTTAAATTAAAATAATTTATTTTCGTCATAAAAAAAGTCTTTATAATAGAGTTTGAGCTATTTTAAGAATTTTCTGTGAATAAGCAAGTTGCTCTCTTTACGAGTCCGCACTCTCTTGAATGTAATAGCTTAAAAGCCCGATAAATCGTTGCTGATAGCTTTAAATATCGGAATATATTTAGAAGAAATTTCAATTTTTTTTTTGTTTTCACTTTTAATAATGAGTTTAACTTCATTTTAGCCGCTCTTTCAACTTTGAGCAGGAAATGCACATTTTAGATTTCTAGCCAAAGCGGTTGGAGCACACCGGCGAGGAGAAGATTTTTTATTTTTTTAATCCCCTTTTTTACTGCGTTTCTGATAAAAATTAAAAAAAAAAATACCCTTACACTTATTTTAATATTCAGATTTCCTGGCAAATCAGTTTGGCCAGGAGCAGTTATTAGTGAATTACCTAAAACTCCCCAGGGAAGAGAAAGATTTTTTCCCTTTTTCCCTGCCCGTTAAAATTTCCAAAAGTTCCAACGTGATGAATTCCTACATTAAATTTTAAGTTAATAGCTCCAGCAGCTTGGGCTGGATGTTTAGGGGATACTTTTACCCATTTATACCACGCACAGTGTATCGAACCCACAGAAAAAGAAATTAATTAAGAATTCAGTATTTAAAAAAAATCAAAAAGACACAAAATCGAGGCTGTGATATTTAAAAAGTTTAGATTTTAGTTTGATAAAAACACTTAAGGTGAGACCACACTTCTGGTGATAATTTCAAAAAATACCTTATTAAGGAACACGTATTTTAAAGTAGCCAAAATAATGAGAACACTTTGATAATAAGGAAACTTTTCTTTATTTGAGCCTCCATTTTTATACCTTCCACCATATAGGTGAGGGTGTATATCAGTTTGTCATTCCGTTTGTAACATGTCCAAATATAGGTTTAAGACCCCATAAAGTACATATATTTGTAATCCTTATGCAATTTTAAGTCGATAGCGATGTCCGTCTGTCTGCCTGTTTGTTGAAATGGCGATCACGACGCGAAGACGCAAACGGCGGTGCCTATTTTTACCCATATTGTTGGACATCCTTCCGAGCAGTTTGGTATTGAAAATGAGCAAAATCGGTCCAGCGGTTAAAAAGTTATGAATGAAAATGTGAAGATACCTCTAAATTTTCCATACAAATTGGTGTATTTCAGTACAATTTTATAGTAGCGACTGGTACATAACATATTATCTCATATTTTTTCACCAGTAGCTTTGTAATAATAATTTGTATTCACCTCAAATATTTTTCAACTCAAAAAATATTTTCACCACAAAATTTTTTTTCACCTCAAAAATTTTTTTCACCAAAAAATTTGTTTTCGCATCCAAAAAAGTTTTTCACCACAAACAATTTTTTTCACTTCCATAACTTTACTTCAAAATTTTTTTACATTACTTGTATCAAAAACAGTAGATAAAATTTTTTTAGGATATTGGTGGGGGGTATTAAAAGATTCGGTACAGCCGAATTTAAGCCTTTTTTTTCTTGTTTTTTTTTACCACGTTCGAGACAAAAATTCCAAAAAGCCCCGTATCTTTGAATTAATGCTTTCTCCAAAGAACACATATTTTAAATTTCAGGTTTTTAGTCAAAACAGTTTGGGGGAGACTTTCGCTTTTTGGACCTTCATTTTTCCATTAACTTTCCGCCAATAGTTTTAAAAGGTATCTTATCAGTAAATGAGCTCTTGCCCAAGGGAAGACATATGAAAATTTTATATTAAAGCGTTAAGGCGAAGGGTTTTCCAAATCCCGTCATATTGGATGTCTCTTTCGGGGCAGGAGCAACCTCAGTCAGTGGGCCATTCAGTCACGTTATTATTTGTTCTATAGACTGTGTTGCAGAAACAATTTAGTTTGAAGTTTTATCCAAACTTTTTTGTTTTGAAATTTTTTAATATTATTTTGTTTAATATAATATTTTTAAAAAATTTTTGGGCCTTCTGGTATTGCTGAGGTATGTTTAGCAACATGTTGCTATGATTTTTTTTAATATTGCTTATGTTTAAAATTACCATAGCTTTATAAAAGTTTTATTAATATGGAATTAAAGTATTAACAAAATTTTTATGGTAAATTACTTTAAAAATAATTTCAATTATATTTCCATATTTTTTCAACCAATTTAATTTATTTATTTTTTTTTTACAAGAAATACCTAACAAAATATCTTTAACACATAAGCTAGATTATAATATAAACGATCGTAATGCTTAAATTATATTTTTTAATAGAGAAAAAAGGAGCTTATAATTCAAAACGCATATCATAAATGTATAACAGAATATTGAAACATAACACCCAATAGCTGTAACTTATACATTCGATACATAAGGGAGACATTTATTTGGAAAATTTTTAAAGGAAATTACAAATGAGGTTTCTTTTGACAGTTAAGTAGCAGTAGTTTTTCTTCTAAACCTGCCAAATGTTTTGACGTTTTTTAAGAAAAATAATATGTTTTTAGTAAAACTCTAAAAGATTCAGATTCAGGGATGAATTTATTTGAAATTCTTTTAAACAAAATACAAATTTTTATCAGTTAAATCCTCGAAGTTGGAAAAAAAGAATACATTAAAATTTCCATAATTCGAGTAGTTGGTCGCAGATCGATTTAGCGCGATTTGAAAGTAATCTGAAATTTCTGTATCTGTTTAAATCAAGTTATTTAACAAAAATAAAGTAATTTTATTAAAAAAAAAAAATAATTTAATTTAAATAAAATATTTGGCAAATTTGAAAGCAAAACTTGCTACTCAACTGTTGAGTAGGTAGTTAACAGATATTTTTCTGTACTTCTTAATAATAAGAAGCCACCCTAATTAGCATAAACCTTTACACATATTTAGAAATATGTACTTATATTTTGTCTATAGCTTAGTCATGAATTAAAACTAAAAATGTGTTGTATGTTGCTTGATTGTTGTTAAATGTTTAGAGCTGCGTATGAGTTGTACATAGTACAAGAGGAACTACATTTATATGTTGCAGCTGTATAGTGTTTTGCATTAACTGCAAAAAGTTGTAAAGTTAAATGACATAATGAGGTACATTTTGCATTATTTAAAATAAAAACCAACAGCAACAACAAAGTTTTATGTAGTCAGATATTCAAAGAATAAATTGCTGCAAATGAAATTACTTTTAAACTTGAATTTATTTTTACACTCACAATATATTTTCCTTTACCGACTGTAGTTTATTTAATAAGTAATACGTAAAGTTTGTTTTTAAATGCAGAATCAATTGAAATTTATAGAAATATATTTTTTAACTATTTGAATCAGTCATTCAAAAACTAACTATAAAAATTTACAGACATTCAGTAGGAGTTGATATTTTCTGTTAAATGCAAAATTTTATGTTTTCTGTTTCTAAAAATTGAAATTCATATAATTCGTTTTTGTTTTTTTTTTACCAAAATAGTTTGTTTATTTACAAAATTATTTCAATAAAAACTACAAGAAATTATTTAAATATACATACACACAAAGCCAATAAAAATATATACGTCTGTGTGTGTTGTGTTTTGTAATTACATACAAATAAAAAAACTTTCAATTTGAAAAACAAACCAAAAAAGTAGTTTTTTCTAACTTTTGACAGTTAAAGATTTATGTTTATTTTAAACTACTTTTTATTGTTTTTACTACTTTTGTCGATTATTAAACAATTTAATATGTATTTTAAGTTGTTTTTAACGAAATAATATTGTAAGTGTAGGTATTCAACAATTTTTTTTATTTACTCATGATAAATATATTTTATTGTTTATGTAACAAATTTAATAATTAGAAAATTTAATCAATTTCTAATTTATTTTATTTTTAAATCCGAAAACTAGTTAGAACGATTTCTGATTTGTTATTTCTTAAAAATGTAATAATTCTATACATTTTCAATTTATAAATTTATAAATTTAGTTAACTTAATTTTCTTCTATCGATTTATTACGCTGAGAATTTAGTCAATTTCCCTTTCATATTTTTTCCATAAAATGAAATATGATTTGTAAATACGTTGGGCCTTAAAAATCTATCTGAGGACTCAATTCTTTTACAACTCTGTGTATAGTTTACATAAATATGTGTAATATCTTTTTTCTTTTTTTGCTTGCAAAGAAGGGGGAGCGTATTTTTCTTTGAAGGCGTTTAAACAAAAAGTAATCATTTAAAAATAAAATTAACTTCTCTCTCTTTACACCTTATATACATATTACATTTAATATTTAAAATTAGTGTTAAAGACACTTTGGTTATTACTTTACCAATTTTAAAGTGGTTAATGTTTGTGGTAATTTTGTATAACAAGTTAACTGTGGAACATTATTAAAAACAATTTTTCTTAATATTATTTTTGAATAAAGGTGTGATTATAAGTTATTAATTTTTTTGCTGAGTGTACCCTACACTTGATCATAAAAACTATGCATAAACTGTGACACGAGCATAAAAAAAATTGGAGGTTTTGAAAGGAGGAACATTTAAAGCTGGTAGATTCAACGGTTTGTGTTGGGTGATTTAGTGAACACTTTTTTTCCTTTTTAAAACCATTATTACCACCTTTTTGGAAATTTCGGAGAGTAAAGGGTGTTTTTTTATAGAGTGACACAAGTTAAAATCATAACAAAACAAGGAAATATATTTTTAATATTGATATTATTTTTTAATTATTATATTGGAAAGAAAATTTTATGAAATTAATGTTTAAATATGATTTCTGCCATGTGGCCGCCACGACTGGCGCGTAGAAGACGCAATCTGGAACACCAATTTTCAACAATTTTTCGCAGCATTTGCGGCCGTATTTTGTCGATAACTCTTTTTCGCTTCACAACTCGCTTACAACTCGATTCTTCAGTGGGCACTGTTCGGCTTCTCACTGGATGCACATTATTAGTAACAGTATTAGCCGCTCTGAAGGACGATTATGCACGCCCCAAAATGGAAGAAGTGCACGATGAGTTTGACGAATAGAACAATTATTTTGATTCAAAATTTTAACAATTTGCACTCGTTGCTCTGTTGTAAGTCGATTCATAATGAAATTTCAAAGCAAACTAAACAAAAAGCAAACTATCAGCTGTTAAATGGGTTGTCAAATAAAGCAGTGATGCCAACTCAAAGTTGTGACACTCTAAAAAAAACACACCTTATATCTTCAGTAAATTAACTCTTGTATATTGTTTCTTTTCCATTTCGTTCCCCTTTATTAGTGTTTTATTTCCACTCGTTTCCTGTTTCATTCTCTGGCGTTTACCTTTCCAAGAGTTTTGATGCCATTGGTTCCTCATTTCATTGCATTGCATTCGTTCCCATTGACCAGGGCTTCGTAGTATTTCAATTCCACTCGTTCCGCATTACATTTTATTTTGGTATACTTATCTTGTTTTAAAATTCCACTCGTTCCCCGTATCATTTCATTTCGTTCCCTTGTCTCGTATTTCAATTCCACGGTTTCCCATTTCGTTAACCAATTTTAGTGTTTCAAGTCCAATCGTTCTTTAAATTTTAGGTTTCTAACCAAAACAGTTTTTGGCTGTTTAGTGGTAAACTTTTTTTCCACGTTCCTTGCATAAATTCAAAAAAGTAATATATTAATGAACTAGCTTTTACTTCAGGGAACACATATTTTAAATTTCAGATTTCTAGCCCTCAGCGTCTGGGCAGACCGTTTAGAAGACTTTTTTTCCCTTTTGGATCATTTTGGAAAGGCCCCCTTTTACCACAGCCCTGTCGGAAATTGCAACAAGTACCAAAATATTTTTGACAAGCCGTTAAGAGCTGTTTGATCCCATTTTTACCACGTTCGTGATATAAATTCTGAAAAGTACCTTATCAGTGAATTATCCAATGCTCTTTGGACCATATTTTTTTTAAATTTCAGGTTTCTATTCAAAGCGGTTTGGGCAGTGCGTTAAGGGGGATACTTTTTCCTGAAGAAAATTCTAAACAAATATTTTCACAGTCATTGCTGTAGTGTTTATTTAAAAACTTATCCGTACATTTGTTTTTAAATGGTTAAATAGTTAAAGTATAAAAAAATATAGTTTTAAACATTTTTTGCATTTATTTAAAGAATTGTTAATATATTTTCTGTTACAGTTAATATTTTCATTTAAAATGATTTTTTTTAGTAAGTTGTCTGATAGTTAATATAAAAAAAAATAAATGAAGGCTTTGTAGTTAAGATTTATGTCATTAAAAAACGGAATAACTAAAATGTCATTTATTTTTAAGGATTTTCGGTTAGTTTGTTAACAGTTACAGCGAATGAAAAATTATTTATTAATTACGGATTTTGTAAGTTAATTATTAACATTTAAAAATAAATGAAAAATTCTTTTAATTGAAATAAAAAGTTAGTAGACAGACCAGTTTTTGAGTGATTTTTCATTTATTTTATATTAAATTTTCAGTTAATATAAACTACAAACTATTTTGGGTGTACCTTCTTATTGAGTTAGCTTAGAGTATGCTCCAGGGAACACATATTTCAGGTTTATAGACCAAGGGTCAAAACTTTTCCCTTTTTTTTTCTTTTAACCGGAAATTTCAAAAAATTGATGTTGGGCGGGTCAGTCAGTCATTGTCTCTTAAGTTGATTTAAAGTAATTTATTGAATTTCAAAGTTGTAGCTCATTCCATTTTCAGACTTACCTGTTTTTTTTATAACATAAACGCATGTTTGCAGTTTTATGTAAATTTTAATGTCTAAAATAATACTTTCAAATTTACGCATAATTTTTTTTTTTTAACAGAATTGTTTAATATTTGTTGCCAACAACAATTCTTCAAGCCTAAGATAGGTAGACAGATAGACAGTCAGTTAAACTAATAGCTTAAAGTCATAAGTACTAGTCATACATAGTTTGAATAATCGAGACCCGTTAAAATTTATGTTTAACAAAATATCTATGTTGCCTACTTATGTCATAATTTAATTGTCTAAACATGAACGGTGAAATATTAACAGTGAAATCTTTTATAATAAGATAAAAATTAAATCTAAAGATTTACTGCGCTTTTAAAAACAAAGGATTTTTTATTTATTTTTTACAATTAGGTTAAATTTTTAAGACAAGTACACTGAAAGAAAAAAAATATTTATATTTATGAAAAGCTTTTTTTAAATTTTTAAATGAAAAGTTTTAAACAAGTAAGGAAAGATTTCATAAATATGATCAAATTTTTCATTGGCCAAAATGTGATAAAACTTTTTATAGAGATGAGTAAGTTTTTTTACATCAGTGTGTGTCTGTCCTGTTAATAGAGATTTTACTGTTATTGACACTGCTTTAGACTTGCACGTAATTTGCATTAATTGCAAATTTTCATAAATATATTTTTCTACGAATTAATAATATTTTTTTTTTACAAATTTATTTAATTATTAATTTTTTTGATGGTGTTGTTGCTTTTACTGCTTCTGTGGTTGTTGTTGTAATTTTAATGGTCATTGCATAATTGCAGCATATTTTTTTTTGTAAGTTACTTAAACGAAGTCTATAGTTTGTAAATTAATGCATTCATTGTCCATTGTGCTAGTCTATGTGTGTATAAATGAAGTCTACGTGTGTATTTTGTTGTTTTTATAAAAGTGCGATTGAACATATAGTATTATTGTGCGAAATTAATTGTTGTAATTAATGCCTGCTTTAGGTGATTGTTGTTTGGCCACAGGAAAAAAACTGTATACATACTTAATGCAAAATTTCGAGAGTAACAAAAAAAAAAAAAAAAAAACTATAAAGAATTAAAGACAACGAAAAACATTTGTATGGCTTGTAAATTGGGTTGTTATTTTAGGGTGTGGTCGGTTAAGTTGTAATGTAACTGCATGTAAACAATAAATTTGGAGATTAAAACTATAAATTTTTTAAAATGATTAATAATTGAAGGTCAATTTATAATCATATTTTTTTTTGGAATGGACATGGACCATTTTATTTTATATAATATTTTTTTTTAATATTTAGCTGAAAGATATTTAAATGTGATATGATTAAAACAGAGCTTAACTTGAAAAAGAAAAATCTGTTAAATTAATCACTAATTAAATCATAATTTGTTTACATACATTGTTTCGATTTATTTTGATTTGCTGTGATAACAATGTTTCTAAACAATGTTGCTATACAACCATTTCAATGAACATATTCACTGCTACACTGAAAAAAGTTCATACATAATATCTACAAAAACGAAATATTTCGTTTTTTTGTTCTACGAAATTCTTTCGTTAAATATAAAGGGTGGTTAAATTTTAAGGGCCGATGTTGATTTTGAATACAACACAAATTATTTAAGAAATTATTGTCATTTCTTTTTATTATGACAATATGGTATGGTTCAATTATGTATGGAACAAAATATCGGCCAAGTGGCCGCCACGACCTCGGCGGCTTAACTTCATCCGATGGTCCAAATTTTCGATGACGCTAAAGTATAACTGAGGTTCTATGCCGTTAATGTGCCGAATTATCTCATCCTTTAGCTCTTGAATTGTTGCTGGCTTAGCGACGTACACCTTTTCTTTCAAATAACCCCAAAGAAAGAAATCCAAAGCTGTCAAATCACATGATCTTGGCGGCCAATTGACATCGCCACCACGTTTCGTTAGCTGTGTGGCAAGTGGCACCGTCCTGTTGAAACCACATATCGTCCAGGTCATATCCTCAATTCCTAGCCACAATAAGTTCGTTATCATCTCGCGATAGCAAACATCATTCACGGTAAATGCTTGGCCGACCTCATGACACATTATCGCGGACAACAGCAATGTTTTCCGCAGAACGAACTGGGCGATTATGCTGACCAAAAAAAATCACGAAGTGCACGAAATGCATTTTGATTTGAACGCCCATTTTCATAATAAGCCTGAATAACTTTAACGCGTTGCTCGATTGTGTATCTTTCCATGCTTCAAATTGAGTTAGTCTGAAATTAAGAAATGTCAAATGAAATGCAGAAAAAAATTGACTTTTAGGTGTGGTTCACATTCAACATCGGCCCTTAAAATTTAATTACCCTTTACATACATGAACGAATTTGTTTTTTCATTGAAATTCTTTTTAATAAAAAGTATTTTAATAAAAAAAAAAATACTTTAAGAAAGTACTTCATGCAGGCTGGTTTTTACAAAATATCAATTTTAACCTTTAACTGTGGAGGTGGTGGTAAATTTTACCCCTTCTTCTTTTTTACAAATTGTTGATGTAATTAAAAAAAAGGTTTGTGAAATAAAATGCTTGTTTTATTGAAATGAATAAAAACAATATAAATTTTTTTATTCATTTTTTTTTTAATTGAAAATGTAGTAGCATTTTTTTTAAACAAATAATTATGTAAATTTTATAGTAAAATTAAAAGAGCCCAGCAAAACTTTGGTAATGGGTGCGATATTCTCATGCGTTACGAAGCAAGCATAAAGTAATAAGTTACTCATTATTGATTACGTAATATATGATTTATAAATGTAAAGTAATAATTGAAATATTTTTGAAAATCTATTTTTAGATACATTACTTTGTGTTTTTTTTTTGTAAGCAAAAGGATAATGTATGTTTGTTTTGATAACACTAGCGAAAAAGACATCAAATACTATATGCGTCGATAGCTCAGTGGGTAGAGTTCTTGGCTGGCAACCGGATTTCCCTGGTTCGATTCCCATCTTGACCACATTATTTTTAATTACAAATATTTTAAATAAAATATTTGTAATGATTTTTTTTAATAAAAACTTTTTTTTTTAAATCTATTTTAAGACACATTACTTTTTCCATTCTCGTAACCATATAAGTAACCTCTTACATTATCACCTCTAAAGTAATGGGTATACATTACTTTGAGGCTCATCGCCTATAAAATTCATCAATGAAGTAAGGTGTAAAGTAATCCATCGGCCCCTGTGGCTATACATTACACATTATTTGGTAATGTGTGGTTTTGCTAGGAGGTAAAATTTACCACCACGTCACTGACTAAGTCCAAACATTTCGCCTCAATAGTTAAAGAGGTTATTAATAAAGATATTGATTTCTTCTACATTTAAAAGGGAATTTTTTTGATTCGCACTTTCCAAGATAACTTTATATTTAAAACATTATTTTAAAATATTTTATAGTTTAGATAGTCTTCAAAATCTAAAAAAGACTGCTAACATCAATATAAATAACCGTAAAAAACAACAAAAAAAAAAAAAATTCTGAAAGTTTTTCGTTAGTTTTGTTAAATAAATTAAGTCTTGACTAAATTGAATTTCGTAAAATACACGAAAATTTCGTATATACTACGAAAAAATAATTTTTTGTTTTTCGTAAAATGTTGCTTGGATTTCTTTTTTTTTTTTCATTGTAGTTTAGCTATCATCTCGAATTTAAATTGCTAATAGGAACTATAAAATGTGTTGTTAAAATATGTTTTTCATAAATATATATTTTTTTATATAATTCTTATAATTTTAACGCAATATTTTGTTACATTTAAAAATATTCATTAATAACTTTGCTTGCAGATTTTTGTTTTTTAGTTTTCTTTGCTTTAGCTGATATTTAATATAGTTTTTTTTTGTTTAGTTTTATTCATTTTTAATTGCCAGTTTTTAACACATTTGTCTTAATTTCTGATTTGCATTTAATAATCAAAAATTTTGCACGCGATCTTAATACAAAATTTATTAATACCCTTTTTTTTGTTTTAGCTTAAAGTCATGTTGCTAATATCATGCGCATGCGTCACCTTATTTTTTTTTTGTTTTTGTTATTTTTTTAACCAGGTTCTCACACGAATTTATGTTGCCGTCGTTTTTTTTTATATATTTTTGTATGTTTTGTTTTTGGCAAATGTCGTGCTATAAATCTGATTCAAATTTTAAAGAAATGAGTTAACAATTTTTTTTAATTAATTTATTCCCTTGAATATGTTCTGAGAGTTGGATAAAGATTTTTACTGTTGTGGTATTCGAAAAATAGAACAATTTGATTTATAATATGAAATGTTAAACTAAATATATGTATAAAATTTATTTAAAAATTGAAATGCCAACATAATGTACTAAATTGAGAGTAAAAATTTTTAAAAAGCTTTTCCCATTTGGATAAATTTTTAAAAACAAAATCAATTATGATTATAGCTAAATTGGTATTTAATGTAATAATTATTAGATCTGTAGTGGGATTCTGTAACTTTTTAACAACAAAAATTGATAGTTAATTTGTCAAAATTCCATAATCAAAAAAAATTATTGTTAAAACTGATACTAGCGTTAAAAAAAACGTTATCTTAACGTTAACGATTTTTGCAGAGACGTGCGGTAAGGTTTTCTTCTAAGTGGTTGTCCTTCCTTTACAATATTTAGAAACGCAAACATACACTCAGAAAAAAAAGTTTGTAGAAAAATTTGTAATCGGTTCTCAATCCCACTTTACAATTTTTGTACTGATTTTTAGTAAAAAAAATATTATTTAGCAAATCTATTTGATATTTACATTTTACAAATTGCTGAATTTTTACAGAATATTTACAAATTTTTGTTGCTAATTTCAGAAATCATTTTACAAATATTTGAAAAACGATTTGCTAAAACTAGCAAAAAAATTTACTAAGTTTAAAAAAGTGTATATTAAAGAAAATGTTATTTCTAATTAAAACTTACAGCTACAAACTTAAATTGCATTAAAATGTTACATAGTTACAAGTTTTTTTAGTTCTAAAAGTCACAACATAAATAAATTTCACCTTAAAATTTAAAAAATAAAATTTACTAAAATATTTTTCAAAACAGAAATTACCGAATTAAAACGAAATGATAAATTCATTTGTTTTTACAATTTTTAAGCCTTTGATTTTTTTTTAAATTTTGTCTAAAATATTTTTTGTAAAAAATAAAATAAATAAAAAAAAAAATTTAATGCTCGTTAAAAAAACATAAATTTGAAATTTTGTACTAATATTAATAATATTTAGTAAATTTTTTTTGCTGATTTTAGCAAACAGATTTTAAATTCCACTTTACAAAAAGTTTACTAAAATTTAGTAGCGGCAGCTATTTTTTTTTACAAATTATATTGCACTATACGTCAACAGACATGTGTTGCTAAGATTAGCAAAAAAAATACCGCTGGGCTCAAATTAGTAAAATTTTCCGTAATAACAGCAAAATTTTCAGTTGCCATTACAGACTTTTTTTGGTGAGTGTATACTCTTGGTTTTTACCAGGACCAATACCACTATTGATAGTCAGGGTGCCCCATTGAAGTCTTTGTATCTATACTATTGAGTGTTTTTGTATTAAGTCGTTCCTTGACATATAATTTTTTTTTTTGGCGCAAGGTCCTTTAAACTCTTAATAACTTTGTGTGTGTATTTTTTATATGATGTCGTTCACGTTCTAGTGTAGCACACTGCTAACATTTATTTTTCTTTAAATGTTGTGGCATGATATTTAATTTTTCCTGAACGAAATGTTATTGAAACCTGCGCTCCGCACATTAGAGGGAACGTCACTTTATTTTTGACGTCACTATTAAATTTCAAATATTAAAAAAAAAAATACAGAATTGCATATTCGGTAACTCAAGCTAAAATTATCGTTAGTAGACGAAATCGATAAAATCTTAAAAAAAAGTTACAGAATCGCACTACTGATCAGATCTGTTTATATCTAATTAGATATTATATGCATCTTAATGCACGGATCTGTCATCTGACAATCTGACGGCTTTGTGTTCGAATCCCGACATGATCAAAAAATTTAAAAAAGTTTTAAATTTATAATTATTTAATTTAAAAATAATGAAAAATTTGCACTTATCACAAATCTATAATAAACGACATTTCTCACACTTAAAACTACAATAACAAATAAAATATAATAAAATAATGAAAAATAATTGAATTCAACAGGCCAACCGTTAATAATTATTAAAATTCTACTTATTAACTATAAAATAAAATAAAATACAAAACAAATAATAATTTGAATTAATATCTGTTCATAACTCAAAAATAGTGATGTAATCATATGCCGCATTGATGTTTTATGAATTTTCTATAGAATTTTATTGTATTTTTTTTTTTTTTTAATTTTTTAATTGAATACCATTTAAAGTTTGACAGATTTAATTATTGAAACATATTTATAATGCAAATGACCAAGACACTCAAATATGTACATATATTAGGGTTATAACTTTTTATTTGTTTGCAAAATATTTACCAATAATCACGTGTTGGGCAAATACTATATTAAAAATATAAAACGTTTTTTCGAGTAATTTTCAAACAAAACTCCCCTCCGCATGAACAGAAATTTCTAAAAATGAACACATGTGATTATACATGGTAATATACGTGCATACATGGGTCAATATATGACCATACATGATCTCATATATAACCATATATCTTCGGATGCGAAATTTGAGGGTATGTGGTATATATTTTCACACATGCTCATATTTTAAGCATATACCCTCAAATTTCGGATCCGAAGATATATGAGCATATATGAGATCCTGTATGGTTATATATTGAACCATGTATGGACATATATGACCATGTATGATGATATACAAACCCATGTATGATTATGTATGTTCATATATATTTTGATTTTTAGATGGGTACGAATTTATATCATTAAAAATGCAGATAATTTTGTTGGCTAACCAAGCCTTAATCAATTAAATTTGTAATTAATACAATTAAAAAATTATAAATATTACAATTTTAACACGTAATAGTTATCACTGATTATGATGTTAGTTGAATTAATTACGGAATTAATTGAGGATGGCTTTTTATTCAATAAAATTTTTAATTTGAAAAATTTTAGGAATATTTTTTGTTTGTGTAAAGTGAACCAAAATTACTGAACAAAAATTTTTAATATATTTTTTAAGTGATATGCTCGTCGTTCAGCAAATTTTGATGGCCATACGGGGAAAAATTTGAATCCAAAGGGTTTGTGTGAAACGGTAGCAAAGTGGCATGGTAAAAAATATTTTTTCTATGGTGAAAAAGTTTTAAATTCTTATGTGAGAAAAAGAATCGGATTTATTTTTTTGCTTTCAAAATTTAAAACTTCAAAATTTTCTATTCTTATGTCAAAAATTCCACTAGCCCCATGCGCTAGCGAAATTTTATTCACCTCCAAAATATAAAAACTTGGCTTTCGAAGCATCTTTTGATTCCAATTACTTTTAAATTTGAGCAAAAGATAAATTTTTACTTTGTTTAAATTCTAAAAATATACCAAGGTTCATGCTAGAACTTTAAATACCGATAAAAAGTAATCTCATGTTTCTTAATATTTTTTATGGATTTCGCAGTTAAGATAGTTGAAATTTGATATATACAAAAAAAAAAAAATCAAAAGTTATAACCCTAATAAATATACACTTAGATACAATCTCAACAAAGTATCTAATAAAAATACACTTTAAATGCGTAATTTATTAGATGATTATGACAATACACATATAATAATTTATGCTATTTAAAGAAACTCAATTTAAATAATTCAATCGTTAAATTTTATTTTAATAAGGACAAGTAAATGTTAAAATGATTTAAATGTTAAATTAATTTTAATTGTAAATTGTAAAATCATTATTAGTTAAGTGTAAACTGAAAATAATGTATTTTTTTAACACAATTTTTGATATTTTTGTACTAAACGCTGGTGAAATATTTTATGGATTTTCTTATTTTTAACTAAAAATTTGTTAATACCCTGCGGGAAAAAAGGGCTCAGTTGGGAATTGAGGCCTGTCCCGTGATAGGTGAAAACTGGACCGGTTTCGAAAATACATATCACGAGATAGGTGAAAAGAGGACCGGTTAAAAATGTATAACATGTTCTTTTATACCTGTGACATGTCACGGAGGTCAATTGACACCCTTCTAGGACAGGCCCATGTTAAAGTGACTGGTTCTGTAACCAATCACTATCACTTTGAACCGGTCACTTGACGTGTTCTGGGATATGTCCTTTTCCCGCAGGGTATTAACAATTAAATTCGTTAATCAAATAAAAAATATTTCGCGGAACAAATTTCGCTAAGTTAAATACCAATAGTTAAACAAAAAAAAGTATGACTTAAAAAAATACTTTCTCGAAAATACATTTTTCGAATTAAAATATGTTTATCACTGTGCGTTTTTAAAACAATTCAAAGTCTCTTAAAAATTTCCATTTTAATATGCAATTAGTTAAATAAATAACTTAGAATTTAAATTAAAGAAGAAAAAAATGTAAATACTCCCCAATTGAACACGCACAAACATGATGCAAGCAAAAATTTTATTAAATCATGTAGCAAAGCAAAATATTAATACTTAAATTATACACTCTGAGAATATAAACGCCCTGCTGGTAACATAATTTGTTGGTAATTTATAGTTAGAAAAACGAAATGCATTTAGAAGAACTTTAAAACATTATTCAGCGTGTTTTTAGTACAATATATTAGCCTGCAAATATAATATGTTCGCCTGTTTGCATACATATGTTTGGATAGAATAAAGTCCATGTATCAGAAAGCTTTTATATATTTGCTAGCGAATATACATATGTATATATTTATTTGCCTTCGAATATATAAATGATTGCCTGCGAGCATATATATGTTTGTCTGCAAATATATATATGTTTATCATTGTCATTAAAATTGGAGATATAGCTTTGATAACTTTGATTATGTGCCCTGCGGGAAAAAGGGGCCAGTTGGGAATTGGGACCTGTTCTGTGATAGGTGAAAACTGAACCGGTTCCGAAAATACGAGATAGGTGAAAAGAGGACTGGTTCCTAAAGTACCTACCATGTGAACGGTTTAAAGATCATGACATGTTTTCTTGCGTTGGTTCTGTGATACGTTCTTTGGAGTTAGTTGTGTGACATTTTGTTTCAGACCAGTCCTGTCCTATCACAATGAACCGGTCACGTGACGTGTCCTGGGATAGGTCCTTTTCCCGCAGGGTGGGAAATACAAACATTACAATGTTTGCCTGGAAACATATTGTGTGTATAGTAACGATAAAAATAAAATATTTGGTACTTTTTAGGATTAAGGTACTTTTTCATTACAGTAAGCGAACAGGTATTATTTTTTGTACAGCCTAGTAAGCTAGCAAAGAATCACAAATTTTTAATTTTCAATTGTTTTGGAATTGTAATTTTTGTGCCTGTCCTTGCCTCCCAAAAACTTTACAGCACACGCGTTTGCAATTGCATTAGCATTTATTTTTCTGTTTTAAAGAAATTACAAAAAAAAAAATAAAAAAATGTTTTAAGTAGTATGTAAATTGTAGTGGGCATGAGTTTGGCGTCCAACTAATTACAATCATGAATAACGAAAATGAGTTAGGAATAATATAATAGAAAGCATAACATTTGGTGCAACCCTTTGCTTGCATAACAAGCGTAAATTATGAATATATTTCTACTACTACTACTACTACTTTTTATACAGTGTTTTTTTTTTGCCAAATCCCAACACCACCCACTCCAATGACAAAAAGTAATATAAAGAATACTTGGTGGCCCTATATGGCTGTTATAAACGAACAAAAGGGGTTGGTATCATATAATGTATGCTTAAAAAACGTGCTCATTATTAATTTCTGTTTTTTTTTTCCTTGTGTGTGTTAATGAAGATAGAAAAAGCAAAAAAAAAAATATCGAAATTAATGCAATTTTCAAATTAAGGGAGGTTTTCAGTTTTTGCACACAGACAATGAATTTTTTAGAAATGGTCAAGTTGGTTTTGTTTTTTGCAAATATTAAAGTGTTTTTTTTTTCCAAAGAAAAATTTATAAAAATTTAATATCAAGTTATTAAACACAACATTTTTTTTATCAGTTTCTAACTGACAGTCGTTACTACGAAAATAAAATTTGGTTAATCCAACTAAATTTCAGCTGCTGTAATTTATACATTTTATTTGTAGAATTTATATGCCAATTTGGATGAATCTCAGAGAATACAAATCCAGGGTTAACATCATATATTTTTTTACCTTCTCCAATGTTTAGGAGGTAAAAATGGGTTTAGAAAGAGGCATTTTTTCGGTACTTCTTGTTTGGCAATATCTTGAAATTTTCAAAATTTGAGAAAAACTCAACATAAAGAATTGTGTATTCGCCAAAAAAGAAAATATGCAAATTGCCTATGTTTTTGCACAGGTTTTTTCAAGTTGTTGAAAATCGTGGAAAAACGGGCCTCGGGAAAAGTAAGTTTAAGTCCGAGGAATTTCAAATATGGGAAAAATTTAAAAATACATGTTCGATTAAATGTATGAGCAAGGAAAGGGGATTCCTGTATAATCATTTTTATTTCTATTTTCTTTATGAATCGAAAAAATTTGCAAAAAAATGACATCGATTTGTTAATGCAAATTTTACTGTAAATAAATTTTTTTTAAATATTTTGCTATAAATAAATATTTTAGTGCATATTTTGGCGTAATACTTGATTGCATATGTTTGGCAATAAATACAAATTTTGCTTAAAAAAATGCATGTTTCAAAGCATATTTTGATATTCAGATTGTTTTTTATTTAAAATTAACAAAATCGGTCTAGTGTTAAAAAAACTTATTAATGTAAGTAATAAATAAATGCCTAGAGGTGAATAATATTTCATATTCCCCTCAAAAATAGTTTTTTTCACCACAAAAATAGTTTTTCACCTCAAAAAGTTTTTTCACCACAAATTTTTTCACCACAAATTTTTTTCACCTCAAAACTTTTTTCTCAGCAAAAATTTTTTTCTCATCAAAAATTTTTCTCACCTCGGAAATTTAAATTTTGTATCGGTAGGTTGAGATCAAAAAGGATGAATCAGAAGTGAATACACTCTTCACAACCGGCTAATGTCCAAAAAAGATAGGACATACACTTAAGCCCGAAAGTCGGTTTGTTTTTTCATCTGTAGCACTGAAAATTATCCATTTCAGATTTTACGAAAAAAAGCTCGTACTTATTTTATTTTTTCGTAAAATATACAAGTGTGTGAAGATAAATACGAAAGTTATCGAAAGTTAAATTCGATAACTTTGACGCTAAGTGTGAAGTTAAATACGAAAAAAAAAAAATGCGGAAAACATTAAAATTAACGCTAAATGAAAAATAAAATTTAAAAAACACCGAGAAAGGACAAAAGTGACGCTAAGTGTGAAGTTAAAATCGATAAAATTAAAAAATACAGAAAAAACAAAATCGTTACGCTAAAATTAAGGTTTTTGGCCACTGTGGCCAAACTGGACGAGGTACACATATGAGTGATACCTCAAATTAAAGGTCTGACCGTGCCCTATTTAAGTGTAAAAGCGGTTTTTCTGAATTGATTTTCAGAAAATTTTTAAAATTTTTTTAATTTCACTCTTATTACTGATTGATGGATACGAAATTCCTCTTAAGGATTTTGGCCACTGTGGCCAAACTGGACTAGGTACACATATGAGTGATACCTCAAATTAAAGGTCTGACCGTGCCCTATTTAAATGTAAAAGCGGTTTTTCTGAATTGATTTTCAGAAAATTTTTAAAATTTTTTTAATTTCACTCTTCTTACTGATTGATGGATACGAAATTCCTCTGAAGGATTTTGGCCACTGTGGCCAAACTGGACCAGGTACACATATGAGTGATACCTCAAATTAAAGGCCTGACCGTGCCCTTTTTAAATGTAAAAGCGGTTTTTCTGAATTGATTTTCAGAAAATTTTTAAAATTTTTTTAATTTCACTCTTATTACTGATTGATGGATACGAAATTCCTCTTAAGGATTTTGGCCACTGCGGCCAAACTGGACTAGGTACACATATGAGTGATACCTCAAATTAAAGGTCTGACGGTGCCCTTTTTAAATGTAAAAGCGGTTTTTCTGAATTGATTTTCAGAAAATTTTTAAAATTTTTTTAATTTCACTCTTCTTACTGATTGATGGATACGAAATTCCTCTGAAGGATTTTGGCCACTGTGGCCAAACTGGACTAGGTACACATATGAGTGATACCTCAAATTAAAGGTCTGACCGTGCCCTTTTTAAATATAAAAGCGGTTTTTCTGAATTGATTTTCAGAAAATTTTTAAAATTTTTTTAATTTCACTCTTATTACTGATTGATGGATACGAAATTCCTCTTAAGGATTTTGGCCACTGTGGCCAAACTGGACTAGGTACACATATGAGTGATACCTCAAATTAAAGGTCTGACCGTGCCCTATTTAAATGTAAAAGCGGTTTTTCTGAATTGATTTTCAGAAAATTTTTAAAATTTTTTTAATTTCACTCTTCTTACTGATTGATGGATACGAAATTCCTCTTAAGGATTTTGGCCACTGTGGCCAAACTGGACTAGGTACACATATGAGTGATACCTCAAATTAAAGGTCTGACCGTGCCCTTTTTAAATGTAAAAGCGGTTTTTCTGAATTGATTTTCAGAAAATTTTTTTAATTTCACTCTTATTACTGATTGATGGATACGAAATTCCTCTTAAGGATTTTGGCCACTGTGGCCAAACTGGACGAGGTACACATATGAGTGATACCTCAAATTAAAGGTCTGACCGTGCCCTATTTAAGTGTAAAAGCGGTTTTTCTGAATTGATTTTCAGAAAATTTTTAAAATTTTTTTAATTTCACTCTTATTACTGATTGATGGATACGAAATTCCTCTTAAGGATTTTGGCCACTGTGGCCAAACTGGACTAGGTACACATATGAGTGATACCTCAAATTAAAGGTCTGACCGTGCCCTATTTAAATGTAAAAGCGGTTTTTCTGAATTGATTTTCAGAAAATTTTTAAAATTTTTTTAATTTCACTCTTCTTACTGATTGATGGAGAAAATTTTTAAAATTTTTTTAATTTCACTCTTATTACTGATTGATGGATACGAAATTCCTCTTAAGGATTTTGGCCACTGCGGCCAAACTGGACTAGGTACACATATGAGTGATACCTCAAATTAAAGGTCTGACGGTGCCCTTTTTAAATGTAAAAGCGGTTTTTCTGAATTGATTTTCAGAAAATTTTTAAAATTTTTTTAATTTCACTCTTCTTACTGATTGATGGATACGAAATTCCTCTGAAGGATTTTGGCCACTGTGGCCAAACTGGACTAGGTACACATATGAGTGATACCTCAAATTAAAGGTCTGACCGTGCCCTTTTTAAATATAAAAGCGGTTTTTCTGAATTGATTTTCAGAAAATTTTTAAAATTTTTTTAATTTCACTCTTATTACTGATTGATGGATACGAAATTCCTCTTAAGGATTTTGGCCACTGTGGCCAAACTGGACTAGGTACACATATGAGTGATACCTCAAATTAAAGGTCTGACCGTGCCCTTTTTAAATGTAAAAGCGGTTTTTCTGAATTGATTTTCAGAAAATTTTTTTAATTTCACTCTTATTACTGATTGATGGATACGAAATTCCTCTTAAGGATTTTGGCCACTGTGGCCAAACTGGACTAGGTACACATATGAGTGATACCTCAAATTAAAGGTCTGACCGTGCCCTATTTAAATGTAAAAGCGGTTTTTCTGAATTGATTTTCAGAAAATTTTTTTAATTTCACTCTTATTACTGATTGATGGATACGAAATTCCTCTTAAGGATTTTGGCCACTGTGGCCAAACTGGACTAGGTACACATATGAGTGATACCTCAAATTAAAGGTCTGACCGTGCCCTATTTAAATGTAAAAGCGGTTTTTCTGAATTGATTTTCAGAAAATTTTTAAAATTTTTTTAATTTCACTCTTCTTACTGATTGATGGATACGAAATTCCTCTGAAGGATTTTGGCCACTGTGGCCAAACTGGACCAGGTACACATATGAGTGATACCTCAAATTAAAGGCCTGACCGTGCCCTTTTTAAATGTAAAAGCGGTTTTTCTGAATTGATTTTCAGAAAATTTTTAAAATTTTTTTAATTTCACTCTTATTACTGATTGATGGATACGAAATTCCTCTTAAGGATTTTGGCCACTGCGGCCAAACTGGACTAGGTACACATATGAGTGATACCTCAAATTAAAGGTCTGACGGTGCCCTTTTTAAATGTAAAAGCGGTTTTTCTGAATTGATTTTCAGAAAATTTTTAAAATTTTTTTAATTTCACTCTTCTTACTGATTGATGGATACGAAATTCCTCTGAAGGATTTTGGCCACTGTGGCCAAACTGGACTAGGTACACATATGAGTGATACCTCAAATTAAAGGTCTGACCGTGCCCTTTTTAAATATAAAAGCGGTTTTTCTGAATTGATTTTCAGAAAATTTTTAAAATTTTTTTAATTTCACTCTTATTACTGATTGATGGATACGAAATTCCTCTTAAGGATTTTGGCCACTGTGGCCAAACTGGACTAGGTACACATATGAGTGATACCTCAAATTAAAGGTCTGACCGTGCCCTATTTAAATGTAAAAGCGGTTTTTCTGAATTGATTTTCAGAAAATTTTTAAAATTTTTTTAATTTCACTCTTCTTACTGATTGATGGATACGAAATTCCTCTTAAGGATTTTGGCCACTGTGGCCAAACTGGACTAGGTACACATATGAGTGATACCTCAAATTAAAGGTCTGACCGTGCCCTTTTTAAATGTAAAAGCGGTTTTTCTGAATTGATTTTCAGAAAATTTTTTTAATTTCACTCTTATTACTGATTGATGGATACGAAATTCCTCTTAAGGATTTTGGCCACTGTGGCCAAACTGGACTAGGTACACATATGAGTGATACCTCAAATTAAAGGTCTGACCGTGCCCTATTTAAATATAAAAGCGGTTTTTCTGAATTGATTTTCAGAAAATTTTTAAAATTTTTTTAATTTCACTCTTATTACTGATTGATGGATACGAAATTCCTCTTAAGGATTTTGGCCACTGTGGCCAAACTGGACTAGGTACACATATGAGTGATACCTCAAATTAAAGGTCTGACCGTGCCCTATTTAAATGTAAAAGCGGTTTTTCTGAATTGATTTTCAGAAAATTTTTAAAATTTTTTTAATTTCACTCTTCTTACTGATTGATGGATACGAAATTCCTCTGAAGGATTTTGGCCACTGTGGCCAAACTGGACCAGGTACACATATGAGTGATACCTCAAATTAAAGGCCTGACCGTGCCCTTTTTAAATGTAAAAGCGGTTTTTCTGAATTGATTTTCAGAAAATTTTTAAAATTTTTTTAATTTCACTCTTATTACTGATTGATGGATACGAAATTCCTCTTAAGGATTTTGGCCACTGCGGCCAAACTGGACTAGGTACACATATGAGTGATACCTCAAATTAAAGGTCTGACGGTGCCCTTTTTAAATGTAAAAGCGGTTTTTCTGAATTGATTTTCAGAAAATTTTTAAAATTTTTTTAATTTCACTCTTCTTACTGATTGATGGATACGAAATTCCTCTGAAGGATTTTGGCCACTGTGGCCAAACTGGACTAGGTACACATATGAGTGATACCTCAAATTAAAGGTCTGACCGTGCCCTTTTTAAATATAAAAGCGGTTTTTCTGAATTGATTTTCAGAAAATTTTTAAAATTTTTTTGAATTTCACTCTTATTACTGATTGATGGATACGAAATTCCTCTTAAGGATTTTGGCCACTGTGGCCAAACTGGACTAGGTACACATATGAGTGATACCTCAAATTAAAGGTCTGACCGTGCCCTTTTTAAATGTAAAAGCGGTTTTTCTGAATTGATTTTCAGAAAATTTTTAAAATTTTTTTAATTTCACTCTTCTTACTGATTGATGGATACGAAATTCCTCTGAAGGATTTTGGCCACTGTGGCCAAACTGGACTAGGTACACATATGAGTGATACCTCAAATTAAAGGTCTGACCGTGCCCTTTTTAAATGTAAAAGCGGTTTTTCTGAATTGATTTTCAGAAAATTTTTTTAATTTCACTCTTATTACTGATTGATGGATACGAAATTCCTCTTAATGATTTTGGCCACTGTGGCCAAACTGGACTAGGTACACATATGAGTGATACCTCAAATTAAAGGTCTGACCGTGCCCTATTTAAATGTAAAAGCGGTTTTTAAATTAATTTTGAATATATGCGATTTTTAACAAAAAAAAAATTATATTAATTGGATTAATTTTAAACTAGCTATTTTTAATGACAGGATCTTTTTAATCCTATTGATTTTTGTTAGAAAAAAAAATAAGTAAATAAATAAGTAAGTTAATGAACAAATAAATAAACAAAAATAAAAAATAAATAATGTATAATAATGTAAAGGAACAAAATAAATTTTTTTAAAAATTTAATCTTAAAAAATAAATCCATTTTGGATTAAGGATTGTTTACATCGTTTAATTTGTTTTAATTTTTTCTTTTAATAAGGTCAGACTAAATAAAGATTTAGAAAAAGCTATTAGTTTTTTCAAAGTAAATTTAAAAATATTTGGGAATTTAAAAAATGAACCGTTATTTTTGTAGTATAAAATAAACAGTGCTTAAATATTAAAAATTTGTTTGGTTTGTTTCAGGTACACTATGCTTTCAATTGATTTATATTGTTTCACACATGTGACATAAAAATTCTCCCGATAAACCATTGTAATATGATTGTAGACAACCAAGATCTACGGTTCTAAAGCATTTTACGCACGTTATGGTATCTATTACCATGGTCCCTCCTTCACAATGAAGACAAAGAAGATTATTGTTGTTGCCGTCTGTAATTAAATCTTCTTTGATTTGTCTTCTATATAAGTCAGGGTTCATAATATTTTTGATGCTGTTATTTGTAATTACAGCTTCTACGTATTGACTGCATATCACCCCACAGTTGTAATTATCTTTTTGGATATACTGCTCTTTCGTGTGTAGTAATGACCAATTTTCAGCTAATTGTTCTATTGTCAGTGTATTTAAAAATGATTTAAAATGCATATCTGCATTTTTTTTTGATGTTCCACTCGGATTGAAATATTGAAATTGTTTTTTTTTTAAGTTAATATACGCTATTGTAAAGTGTTCTGTGAACTCATCATGTATTGGTATAAAAACTCTAGTATAATTTTTATTAGGTGTCAAGCAGTTGTTTAAATTTATTTTTGTTTTTGCAATAAAAATACCTACTCCAACGTCGGATGCCAAGCATTCTGAATCTTTAGTACTATGTTTATAAAATAAAATGTTGCTGTAAAGCTCTATTAGATTATTATAAATATCTTTGCGGACGTTTAACGATTGAAATTCGTGCAGGTACAATGTGCTAGCAGATAAAGAAATAGGTTTTTCTAAATTTTTAAAAATTTGGGAATACTCATAGAGTAAAAATTTTAATTTAGCTACATCTCCTTTTAATTTTATATTGCTGTAGAAATCAATTCGTGTAGGAATTACATTTTGTTGGTTTTCATTTTTATTAGATTCCGTTTCTAAAGGAATTTTATATTCTGGGCTGTTTGCAATGGTGATTTTTTTTCGACTTTTTTATTTTCGGTAATTTCTGTTTTAATGTTTTGATAATGTTTTTTAAATTGTTTTTCAGATTGTAGGTGATGTGGATTTATTTTTTTTTTTTTTACTTTTTGTGGAGTTGTTTTCCAAACATCCTCAACCAGATTATTTCTTATTTCGTTACATTTTTTTATGATATTTTCAACTTTTATTGCTTTAAATTTGTTTTCGTTAATTTTGGTTTTAGTTGTTTTTTCTAATTTATAATTTGTGGCTAAGTCCTTAATTTTTGCTTGTATGAACAGTTTTGACTTTCTTACATACACTGATGGCCTTACATTTCGTTTGCCTTCTAAGGTAATATTCTTAGTTGTATTAAAGTAGGTTTCAACCGGTCCATTTGATACGCGGGATTTATTTTTCGTCTCCACCATAACGCCCATCAAATTACTCCAAAATGGTGCATACGGTATGTATTTTTTTAATATTATGTGCAAATAGTCCATATTTTTTACGTTGTTTTGGTTTATGCTTTTGTCTTCAATAGCATATAAATTTAAAATTCCTAACCCTTTTTTGTAAAATGGACTTCTTTTATAAAGAGATTTATTTTGGAATGAATCATTAGAGTTAGGTTTCAAAGATTCATTTATATAAACTTCGGTAACTTGAATCACTTCAGCTGCAATTTTGAGTAACGACTGTTTGGCTTTAAAAAACTTTTTATCTTTGTTTGACGAGCTTAAAATTATGCAGACATATTTGAACCACATCCAAAACTTGTAAATGCTGTCCAAATTAATTGCTATTTTCATTATGGTTTCAAAAGTTTTCGCTTGCTCTTCATTCTTTGCGTAGTCTTTTATGTCTTTTATGCAAATTTTATTAAAATGACTACAGCATATTTGCAAAATAACGAATTGAGCTGGAAGCTTAAGATTTTGTTCCAGAATTTTAAAGCATTTTACCAAATAAGTGGAGGTTTCCATATCATTAAATATTTTTATGCATGAATTAATAATGGCCCAGCTCCAATCGGTGCACACTCTTCTGGAAATTGGCCAAGTAATTTTTTTTTTCATTGCAAAAAACTTTTATGTCCATTAGAAACCTTTTTATGTCTTCCTCATAGTGTCTTGAGAGTAGAGCTTCCGCTAAAGGGACGACAAGAGTTATTTCCTCAACATGAAGAATTATGGAGTACAAAAAAAACACGTTTGGAAAAAGAGCTTATTTTTTTAACAACACCACCTGTTGCATCAATAAATACAGTATTTCTACTCTTTTTTAAAAGGAATTTTCTGTTACTGTTAGGCAGCCGTAGTTGTTCCTCTGAAAAAAGATACAACTCTTGTGGACTAGATATCCTTTGAATAAAATGGCACCATTTCTCGGAGCGCTGCATCATCAATAAATCAATCAACGGATCGCTGTCCCTATTAAGTTTTTGTAGCTCTTCACTTTTTAGTTTTCTAATTGCTGCCTTAGATGGAACTTGTTGGGAGTTCCCCACCTTACAGAGTTTTGCTGACTGCCTTAACAAAAGATCATTCCTGTAATTCGATGGATGCTTATTTTTTATTTCAAATTTTGACAGAAGTCTCCCAACACCTCTATTTTGTTGAATTTTAAATTTTTTCAAATGAACAATTTGTTCTTTATTTCCAATAACTTCGACAGATATCGGATCTATGTCAAGATTTACTTCAAATTTGTATTTTATGCAGCCATCAGCACAGTATATACACTTTGCCTAAAGAATTAATTTTGTTTTTTGCTTGTTATAATCTACTGCTACAAAAATTGATAGGACAAACATTGTTTATTTGAGTAAAATTTTGTCTTACCATATGTTGCAAAAATTTTGTACATCGTTTTATATCAACTATTTCTTTATTTTTTAAAAATTTGTCGTTCAAATACCTCATTTGGAGTCCTGTAAAATTATAAGCTCCTTGACGAAATTTACCTTGTTTTTGATTTTTAACTGATTTACTCTTTTTTATAACAACCGATTGATTAGGAATATTTGGTAAAGACATTTTTTTTAAAACTAATCTATACTCTTCAATATGAAATTAAAAAATTTTAAAAATTTTCTGAAAATCAATTCAGAAAAACCGCTTTTATATTTAAATAGGGCACGGTCAGACCTTTAATTTGAGGTATCACTCATATGTGTACCTAGTCCAGTTTGGCCACAGTGGCCAAAATCATTAAGAGGAATTTCGTATCCATCAATCAGTAATAAGAGTGAAATTAAAAAAATTTTAAAAATTTTCTGAAAATCAATTTAGAAAAACCGCTTTTACACTTAAATAGGGCACGGTCAGACCTTTAATTTGATGTATCACTCATATGTGTACCTAGTCCAGTTTGGCCACAGTGGCCAAAATCATTAAGAGGAATTTCGTATCCATCAATCAGTAATAAGAGTGAAATTAAAAAAATTTAAAAAATTTTCTGAAAATCAATTCAGAAAAACCGCTTTTACACTTAAATAGGGCACGGTCAGACCTTTAATTTGAGGTATCACTCATATGTGTACCTAGTCCAGTTTGGCCACAGTGGCCAAAATCCTTAAGAGGAATTTCGTATCCATCAATCAGTAATAAGAGTGAAATTAAAAAAATTTTAAAAATTTTCTGAAAATCAATTCAGAAAAACCGCTTTTATATTTAAATAGGGCACAGTCAGACCTTTAATTTGAGGTATCACTCATATGTGTACCTAGTCCAGTTTGGCCACAGTGGCCAAAATCATTAAGAGGAATTTCGTATCCATCAATCAGTAATAAGAGTGAAATTAAAAAAATTTTAAAAATTTTCTGAAAATCAATTTAGAAAAACCGCTTTTACACTTAAATAGGGCACGGTCAGACCTTTAATTTGATGTATCACTCATATGTGTACCTAGTCCAGTTTGGCCACAGTGGCCAAAATCATTAAGAGGAATTTCGTATCCATCAATCAGTAATAAGAGTGAAATTAAAAAAATTTTAAAAATTTTCTGAAAATCAATTCAGAAAAACCGCTTTTACACTTAAATAGGGCACGGTCAGACCTTTAATTTGAGGTATCACTCATATGTGTACCTAGTCCAGTTTGGCCACAGTGGCCAAAATCCTTCAGAGGAATTTCGTATCCATCAATCAGTAATAAGAGTGAAATTAAAAAAATTTTAAAAATTTTCTGAAAATCAATTCAGAAAAACCGCTTTTACATTTAAAAAGGGCACCGTCAGGCCTTTAATTTGAGGTATCACTCATATGTGTACCTAGTCCAGTTTGGCCACAGTGGCCAAAATCCTTAAGAGGAATTTCGTATCCATCAATCAGTAATAAGAGTGAAATTAAAAAAATTTTAAAAATTTTCTGAAAATCAATTCAGAAAAACCGCTTTTACATTTAAAAAGGGCACGGTCAGACCTTTAATTTGAGGCATCACTCATATGTGTACCTAGTCCAGTTTGGCCACAGTGGCCAAAATCCTTCAGAGGAATTTCGTATCCATCAATCAGTAAGAAGAGTGAAATTAAAAAAATTTTAAAAATTTTCTGAAAATCAATTCAGAAAAAGCGCTTTTACATTTAAATAGGGCACGGTCAGACCTTTAATTTGAGGTATCACTCATATGTGTACCTAGTCCAGTTTGGCCACAGTGGCCAAAATCCTTCAGAGGAATTTCGTATCCATCACTCAGTAAGAAGAGTGAAATTAAAAAAATTTTAAAAATTTTCTGAAAATCAATTCAGAAAAACCGCTTTTACATTTAAATAGGGCACGGTCAGACCTTTAATTTGAGGTATCACTCATATGTGTACCTAGTCCAGTTTGGCCACAGTGGCCAAAATCCTTCAGAGGAATTTCGTATCCATCAATCAGTAAGAAGAGTGAAATTAAAAAAATTTTAAAAATTTTCTGAAAATCAATTCAGAAAAAACGCTTTTACATTTAAATAGGGCACGGTCAGACCTTTAATTTGAGGTATCACTCATATGTGTACCTCGTCCAGTTTGGCCACAGTGGCCAAAAACCTTAATTTTAGCGTGACGATTTTGTTTTTTCTGTATTTTTTAATTTTTAATTTTTTTCGATTTTAACTTCACACTTAGCGTCACTTTTGTCCTTTCTCGGTGTTTTTTAAATTTTATTTTTCAATTAGCGTTAATTTTAATGTTTTCCGCATTTTTTTTTTTTTTTCGTATTTAACTTCACACTTAGCGTCAAAGTTATCGAATTTAACTTTCGATAACTTTCGTATTTATCTTCACACACTTAAATATACAAAGCTTTCGTTTATTTTACGAAATTCAGTTTATTTGAAAATTGACTTATTTTACAAATTATTTCATATACGGTTCTTTCTATTTTCAAACAAAGTTAACGGTTAAATAATAATTTAAAATATAAATTGAAGTCTAAAATTGTGAAACAAAATTTTTCTGTTTTAAATGCAGAAAAAGTAAAAATCTTTACACCCCAGCAAAACCATTCATTACCAAATAATGGATAAAGTAATGTATATATAGATGGATTACTTTACACCTTACATCATGAATTTTACAGGCGATGAGCCTCAAAGTAATGTATACCCATTACTTTAGAGGTGATAATGTAAGGGGTTACTTATATGGTTACGAGAATGGAAAAAGTAATGTGTCTAAAAATAGATTTTTAAAAATAAATTATTAAAATTATTACAAATATTTTATTTAAAATATTTGTAATTAAAAATAATGTGGTCATGATGGAAATAGAACCAGGGAACTCTGGTTGCCAGCCAAGAACTCTACCCACTGAGCTATCGACGCATATAATATTTGATTGCTTTAAACTTAAATGAATTTTAGCGCTTCGTTTTTTCGCTAGTGTTGTCAAAACAAACATTACCCTTTTGCTTACAAAAAAAAAAAAAAACAAAAAGTAATGTATCTAAAAATAGATTTTCAAAAATATTTCAATTATAACTTTACATTTATAAATCATATATTACGTAATCAATAATCAGTAACTTATTACATTATGCTTGCAAATAATGCAAAAGGTAACGAGCTATCATTACTAGGTAACGCATGAGAATATCGCACCTATCACCAAAGTTTTGCTGGGACTGAAAATTATTTTTTTTTTTAATACAAAAATATGTTAAAATAACAAAAACTTTCTTAAAATATACGAAAATTAATTTATTTAACGAAATTTTTTGTTGCTTTGACATTAATTACGTATTTTGATGCATGGATTATTATGAGTGTAATCAAATAATTTTGTAAAAGAGTCTCCTTTATTTTTTCATAAGAATTCTTTTTATTAATCAATCAATTTAATTCAATAATTTTATATAATACAGTAAATTTAAAATAACAAAAAACACATTTCGTAGATTTCTGATATTTTATGAAAGATTTTCTTGGTGCAAAATAACGAAATATTTCGTAAAATGTACGAAAATGTTTGTATATATTACGTATTGATTTTTTCAGTGAACAAAAACCCCGAGTGGTGTGACTAAAATCGGTAAAGCCAAATTTATTGCTCTTACTTGGTTTTTAAAACAAAAGTCAAAAGACAGAAAAAAAAAATTGTTAAGCAAAGAAAATAATCAAAAATGAAAGGTGACCTCCGAATTTGTTTTACGCCTCCCAAACTGATTTTAAGCAAATCGAGTTTTGACAGGTTTTATAGTTTTATAGTACCACGGATATGGCTAGGATGACTCCCAATATTTATTAAGTTCGTATATTCTTGAATTTACACTATAAACAAAGACAAACTGAAATGTAATCAAAAATTTTCTTGAAAATAGTTTATAAATTGACCTCAATTTAAGTAAAATTTTATTAAAACTTAGAAAAATTTTATTAAAAAGAATAAAAATTCCAAAGTTTGAGGAAAAACGAAATAGTTTTTCCTCAAATACTCAGAAATAGTTCATGTTTTTCCTAAGGAATATTTCTTGATTTTAGGAAAAAAACAAGTCAATTAAATATAAATTTATTATTATTAAATAATTAAATATAAATTTAGTTTTAAGAAAATTGCAAACTCAAATGTAATAAAACTAAGTTTAGTTCAAAAAAAATTTAGGATATAATTTACTCCCACTTAGTTCAAAAATGTGTCTAACTTAAATCGTGAAAGTACTTGAACTAAATGTGTTTACATTTTTTGTTCGCGAGTAGTAAAATTAACTAAATTTCAGAAAGCCATTTCCAAATTCAGTTTTTAAGTATACCACTTTCTAATTTGGAAGAATTTTTTACCAAAAATTAGTTCAGACAATTAAAAACAAAAAGTATATTTTTTTTCCTATGTAATAATAAAAATTTACTTGATTTTAGAAACTGATGAACTATTTCTAAGGAAAATTTTCATGCAACTTAGTTCAGATAAATTTTAAAAATTTTAATAATATATATTTTTTTGTCAAGTAAAAGTTTTCTAATTTTAAAAAAAATAATAAAGATTGGTGTAGGATTTTTTATGGAAAACGTTTAAGTTATTTTTAATATTCTATTAAAAAAAAACAATAAATTAAAAACAAACTAGTTGGTTTTCCTAATTTCCAAGAAAAAATATTAAATAAAAGGAATTAAAGTAACTATTTAAAAAAACTATCGTGCATGATTGTAATTTTTGGTTCGTGATCGTGCGTGAGCGTGAGTCAAAAATCTCTCACGTGCCCATCTCTAATATTAACATTCTTAAATATTTTGTTAGCAAAGGGTAAAATATTTCGAATTTGCGCTTTTATGTAATAAATTTGTTTGTTGACTACAATACAAAATACCGCAAGCACATTTTATACATTACGGTATAATGGCTTTCCTTTAATTGACGTATCGCCTTTTCAACTTTATATTTATCGAACGATTTTTCTCACTTAATAATAAAAAAGTTTAAATTTGTATATGTCAAATAAAGTTTAAGCTAAAAATCCCATAAAATAAATTTATGACTTTTCCATTTTCCAATAATAACAAGAAATGTAACTGTGATATTTTGTATTTTTGCAACAATTTCCTTAAATTAGTTAATTTAAGAAGTCAAAGGACCCCCAGTGTTCCTTAGTCCTAGATGCCGTGTTTTACGTATGGCGTCCCTTTTTGTAGTTCTCTCAAGCAGAACCGTTAATGAACTACGAAATGGATCTGACTGTCACAATTTATTACGATTTAGGATATCCTGCAATACATTTTTTATAATTTGTTTACCTTTTTGCTAATGAAATTTAATTTATATTTTAAATACTTGAATTTAGTACAATTTAATTGTATAGCAAAAAGATTGTTAAGAGCAGTGTCCTCACAAAGCGGAAGTCGTCCGAAAGTAGGAAAAGACCTACTCAATGAGTGTAAAGTACTTTAAAATATATGATAAAATATATTATATTAAGATCATTTTTCGATGAATGGAATGATCATCTGCACTGAGGGATAGAGGTTTTAAAACCCGTTTTTCTTAATATCAGTTTTATAAAAAAATATCTAAAACTCATTTGTTATAACTCGATAATTTTGATTCAAAATAAAATTTTGCCTACAATAAAGAAATCGATACATTTTTATATTTTTTTATATTTTGAAAATCAATAGCAGTTCATATTAAAATATTCCACTTGACCATTTGCTTTTATATATTCCAATATTGAAAATCATGTTAAGGGTTGCTTTTAAGTCGTTTAAAAAATCTTTATTAATGTTTAATTATTGTATATATTTGTTTGTATTGCTATTGTTTTGCTAAAACTGTGCGTGCTTAATATGGAAATTTTAACGAAAAAAAAAAATCTCCCCTTTTTTATTATAAACATATAATTATAAAACAAAAATCAAAAAAAAAAAAAATCATACTTTAAACATTCACATATAATAATGAACGTTAATAAGGTTATTTTCATATAAAAGAATAAGTTTTTATGATTTTTTTTGTTTTGTGGAAATTAGCAAACAAATTGTTGTTTAAAAATGTATACAATACCATAGTACACGCTTGTTTTTGTAAATAATTTTTCAAAAAAAAAAAACAAAGCTTTTTATGTTTAATCGTGTGTAATTTAACAAAAATTGCACGTACATTTAAATGCATATTTACGTATATGTGTGTGTGTTGAATACTCCCCCTCCCTCTCCCTCTCCCTCTCCCTCTCCACATCTTTTCTATTTTAAATATTTGGAATCCTTTTTCTATACATATTATAACTCACGTGCTCTATTAGAGTTTGCATAAGTGTGTATGAGCCAAAGTGAGTGTGTTAAGGGTATTTTTGCATAAATAATTTTTCTTTATTTTTTTTTTTGCAACAACTTAATGTGTGTGTTTTTATATTACATTCATTGTTATTAACAAAGTTATTATTGTTCATTGTTGTTGTTATTATTTTACAACATTACTTACTATTTCGTTGTCCTTTATGCATTATTATACCCGTATAAGTTCACTGGTATCGATTTCATTGTAATACCTTTAACGTTACTTAATCTATAATTTCTTTACTGGTTTGTATTTATTGGTATTTAACCAATTCTTTTATACCGAGTACAAAGGTTCATTATAAAACCATAATTTACTTAAATTATAATTTTATTTTTCCACAAAAGGCTACATAGAATGTTGCATTTATTAACATTTGATTGAACAATTATCCTTTTAAACCATAAGCAAAAAAACTGTGGTAAATCTTGCCAGGATAGTTAGGAAATATTTATAACAGGGAAACTTATTTGCAAATTGTAACTTATTATTTTGGAACTTCAAAGTGTTTTGACTAGGTTGTCTATTTTAGTGTGGGAATTGCACACATTTTTTTAATGAAATTATTATAAAACAGAATTATTTAGATAATTAAGTATTTTAATAAATATTAATAAGTTACTTGCAAAAAAATTTCGCTACCACTTGAAAATGTTCGAAAACGTGAACAAAGTAAGCCTGGTTAAATGCAGAGAAATTTAGCGCTCATTTTTAGTACATATATACATAAAAGAGTAACGTGACTGACTCAACCCTCTAGAGTTAGGATTCTGCTAGGTACATTCTCCGTGGTAGACATCAGAAATTTTTACGGGGAAGGGGAAAAAAGGAAAGAGTCCTTGTGTGCCCAAAACACTTTGGATGGAAACTTGAAATTTTAGACATATATTCCTTGAAGTAATGGTTAAGGTTGATTTCGCAAATTTTGCCAGGAACGTTGTAAAAAATGTGGTCGAAAGGGAAAAATGTCTCCCCACTTAACAGCCTGCCAAACCGATTTAAAAAGAGACTCAAAATTTTTAAATATGTATTCCATGGGCTATGATATGGAATTTTTAGGAATTTTCCCTAGAAACGTTTTAAAAAGGGGCTTAAAAAACAGAAAGTCTCTCCCTTAAAGGCCTCCCCAAAAAGCTTTGGCTAGAAACCTGACATTTGAAAAATGTGTTTCCTGAAGTATGGTATTACTACATACCTGGGGTTAAAAAGGTGAAAATTTCCACCCAGTCTGCTCCAATTGATTTGGCTAAAAACCTGAAATTTCAAGAAGGAGTAAAATTGAAAAACGAAATGGAATAGAACGGGGAATGAATAGAATAGAAACACTAGACAAGTGAAAAGAAATTGGAATAGAACGGAGGAACGAAATGTAATGGAACGGGGAAGGAGTGGAATCGAAACACTAGACAAGTGAAACGAAATTGGATTATAAAGGGAGAACGAACTGGAATGGAACGTGGAATGAATGGAATTGAAACGCTAGACAAGTAAAACAAAATTGGATTAAAACGGGAGAAAAGAGTGGAAATGAAACATTACATAAGGTGATTAAAATGGAATGCAAAGGCGAGGACGAGGAATTTAAATAATAGACATGGTTATTGAAAAGAAATGTAGCAGGGAACAAGTGGAATTGAATTATTTGATAAAGGGACTGAAACGGTATGTAGTGAGAAACGAGTGGATTTTAAACACTATATGCAGGGATCGAAATTCAATAGAGCGAGACTGAATTTCAGTAATATTTACCGATTTGAAAATATTTTATTTTTGTTTTAGAGATCTTTCACAATTTTTATGTTTTTTTTAACTTCATTTATCCATCGTAACTATGTTTTTTTTATAAATTGTAATGAGATGTAATTAATTCATGATATAAAATCCTTGAAATATCGTTAATTTAAAAATATTATTGTTCAAGTCTGTATAATGGTCAGATGGTCACCCTATTATTTTTTTACTCTTGGCGATAGTGATAATATTTGCCACTTGGTTATTTTCACACAAAAGGCACTGGGATTTTTATAGATTTTAATTTAAATTTGTTGCCTTAATTTAACGAAAAGTTTGCTTTGTTATCGTTGTCATGTTGTCATCTTCCCTGGAGTATATATTAACTCAATGATAAGGTACTTTCGGAGTTTTCACCACGAACATGAATACTTTAAAGCATCTTCCTTAATGTCCTAGCCAAAATATTTTTGGCTAGAAATCTAAAAATGACATTATTATTATTCGATAATGTAGTTTTTGGAATTTTTTACAGGAACGGAATGAAAATGGGGTTCAAAAGGGGAAATCCTCCGACTTAATGCTCTACCCAAGCAGCTTTGTTTAGAAACCTGAATTTTAAAATGTATATTCCTCGAAGTGTGTATATTCCTCGAAGTACTTTTTGGAATTTTAGCTAAGAACAGGGGCTTTAAAAGTGGGGAAATCGCCCCATTAGCGGCCTGCCCTAACCGCTTTGGATAGAACCCTGCAATTTAAAATATGTATTCCTTGGGATATCTGATAATGTTCTGAAGATGTGTCTGAAATTTATTATTAAAAATAGGGTGGGTTAAGTGGGAAAATTGTTCCCTTAATCATTTAGTACAAAACACCGGAGTTAGGAACCTGAAATATGATGGCACGTAGATTTCGCTGGTATAGAGATGCACCAAGAGGGAAATTTTGGAAGTTTTAGCCGGAAGGGGTAAAAAGAAAAAAGGTCCGGATAAAAACTATAGTTTAAAATATGTGTTCCCTGGATTATATACCCATTCACAGATAAGGTTATTTTAAAGATTTTAAAAATGTGAAAAGTACCTAAAAATCTAAAATTAAAACATCCCCTACAGAAAGATTAAACAAATTTATTTAAAAACAAAATCCTTAGAAAAATAATCAAATTTTCTGATTAATATATTATAACGTTTAAAACTACCGCTAATAAAATATGGGGTTTTAAAGATGTTTACTTATTTATTTCTTCTTAACCTGTATTAATTAAAGTTGTCTTCAAATCAATTTATCATAATTACAATTTCAAATTTCTATAATCAAATTTAAAAGATGTTGTATGCACATACCACAAAATCTCACCTTGCAACTTATAGAAAAGAAAAAAAAAAATATGTGTGATAAAGAAAAAAGATTTCTAAGAATTGACCTAATATGCAAAAGCCAAGCCAAACATTTAATAAATTAAAAATAATAATAAAAAAAAAAAATGTTGTAAAACAACTTAATCAAAATGCAGTAAAATATATTGAAAGAAGGAATATGGAAGAAGAGAATGAATGGTTAAAACAACTCACTCCTGTAGCAGCAGCAGCAGCAGCAGCAGATATTGTTAAATTACAATGTTTCATGAAACAACTAACACCCCTTTTATGCATCATTCAACATATAGAAGAGACTCGGGTGAAAAGTAGCAACAAAACTGCAAAACAAAAAAAAAAAAAGTTGATTGCAATTTAATTTCATTATTAATTATAACTAACTGTAAGTCAAAGAGTGTGTGAGAGTGTGTGTGTGTGTGTAAGAGTGTTTGTGTAATAACCTCATTTATAATTATTATAGTTTGTAGAAATAAATTAAAGTTTTTTTCTTTTTTTTTTAACAAAAAGGATGTTACTGTAATTTGTGTTACTTTTTGAGTGCAAGTATTAAAAATAACATAAAATGTGATTAATTTTTTTTTTTCTTTTTGTATGTGTTGTTGCTGCTGTTGCTGTTGGTGACTAGAAAGTTGCCACTCTATATTATTAAAATTGCACTACCACATCTTTATACACATACAACAAACATATTTATGGTAATTACACTTTAGTTGGCAGTAGCAATAACAAAATTTTTGCATCACTTACAATATTATTGAATGAGTTTAATTATACCGGTTTTTTTTTTATTTTGGAATTTTAATTCAGCCAAGCGACGAGTGTATTCATCTTGTAAATTTTACTACTATAAATTTTGTATATTACACATAATTAATTTATGACTCCTCTCTCCCTCCTTGTTTAGTTTTATTAACTTGTCAGGTGATATAATTATCATTTAACAAATTTTAAGCAAGAGAAAAATAATAAATAAATTTAATATTAATCAATTTTAGTGAAATGCAATTTATTGTATATTATTTTTTTTTTGCTTACTAAAGAGTTCATTTAAGTACGTGTTATTAAGTACAGTATAAAGTTTATTGGAAGTTTTTTTAATTATAAATTATTAAGTTACAACATTGTTTAAAAAATAGTGAATTAATGAAAATTGATTAACAGTAAATGAGTTTAATGATAATGTAAAATAATTATTAAATTTTTTTTATTAAATGGATACGTGTGTAGTAATTAAAACATCAATAACATTGTAATATGACCTAGAAAAATATTCATTATGACGACTTCTTTATATTGTTCGAAATTTCCCAATCAGAAATTGACAGTGATACAAGTACTGTCTAACTGCTGGGCACCCGAAGAATTTAATACTTTCGCAACACTTATTCGGGACACTTTTTTAACATTTTCAAAAAGCGTTTCGTCAGTATTTATTTTACAAAAATTTTAGTGGTTCTAAAAAGCAAAGCACTGGCTAAAAATTGGCTTAGATCGCTTTGCCGGAGTTTAAAAAAGCGTTTTCCAGTGATTTCCAACCACAAATCGGAAGATTTCGAGTCCAGTTACAATCATATATTTTTTTTTAATCAAATTGAATTTTTTGTTTGTGGAAACAGTTTTTAAGGACCATTGTTTTTTTGTTTTTCTAACGGTTCGCCAGCGGTTAACATTAATTTAAGTTTTTAGCTTTCAAATAGTATATGTCTCGTTAGCTTAGCGGATAGAGCTCTCTTCTGGCAATCTGTCGGCCTGGGTGTGAATTCTTCCCGCATGATCAAAAAAATTACAATTTAACTTTTTTTTAATTTTTATTTGGAAAAACTTTTCTTAGACTACGTAATTTTTGGTTTTGCGATTGTTTTGCCAACAGTAGAAATTTTCTTTCCCAAAATTTTCCAACAATTCCGTTAAAAGGTTTGGGCTGGTGGATTACGGACGATATTTTTTTTTTGAACCCCATTTTTATCACACTATCAAACTATCAAACTATCTTTCTACTGAATAAGCCCATATTCCTCAAATTTAAAACACGTGTTCCCTATGTATTAATTTTGAGGTTTTTCCCTAAGGCGGCTTGGTGGAGGTTTTCAATCTTTGAATCCTCATTTTTATCACTATCTGGGGAAAAGTCCAAAAAGTATTTCAATTGTAGTTTGTAGTTTAAATTAACTAAAAATGTAATTTAAAATAAATACAAATTCACTTAAAAATCGTTCTGCTAACTTTTCATTTAAATCAAAAGATTTTTTTTTACTATTAATAAAATAACTTATAATATATGTAAATAATAAATGGTCCTGCATTAATTTTAACTATTAACAAAGTAACCACAAATACGTAAAAACAAGTGATATTTCCTTAACTTATATATTTAAACTAATTAACTACAAAATCCGTTACAAGCAATTATTTAACTCGTTTTTTTTTTACTGTTTTAACTTTAAAATCCGTAAAAATTAATAATATTTTTTGTTTATTTCGTTTGTCTAAATGTCATAAAAATTAACTACAAAGTCAGTAAAAATTAAGAATTTTTCATTTATTTTTTTTTTTTTCTTTTGACCATAAAAAAATAAAAACTATTTTTTTATTCTTCAAATAAATTTAAAAAAAGGTTGGAAATATACAATCACAATATTTTTTTTCGTTACCGACTGGAGTTTATTTAAAAAGTAATACGTAGAGTTTGATTTTAAATGAAGGATCAATTGAAATTCATAGAAATATATTTTTAAACTATTTCAATCAGTCATTCAAGAAACAATCTATAAAAAATTACAGATTTTCAGCAGAGTTAATATTTTCTGTTAAATGTAAAATTTTATGTTTTGTGTTTCATAAAATATAAATTCAAATAATTCCTTTTTGTTTTTTCTTTATTAAAATAGTTTGTTTAAATACAAAATTATTTTAATAAAAATTACAAGAAATTATTTAAATACACACATATAAAATAAATATATACGCATATGTGTGTATTGTGTTTTAAATTACAGACAAATAAAAAAAACTTTTTTTTTGAAAAACAAACCACAAAAATCGTGTTTTTAATTACAGACAAATAAAAAAAACTTTTTATTTGAAAAACAAACCACAAATGTCGTTTTTTTCTAACGTTTAGTCAGTTAAAAATTAATGATTATTTTAAAAGACTTTCTATTATTTTTACTACTTTTGTCGAGTAATAAACAATGATTAAAAATAAACAACAGTAGTCCTCATTTTGATTAATTTAATTTGTATTTTTGATTAATTTAATATGTATTTTATATTGTTTTTAACGAAATAACATTGTGAGTGTATTTCTTTGTAATTTATCTATTTAGACATTAAAAACACAAGAATAAATAAACTACATTAAGTCACGGTAAAAAAAAAATTTGGAGTTTAATTCATTCTAGCCAAAGTACAATAAAATATAATTTAAAATTCAGACTTTTAACCTAAAGGGGGGGGGGGGGGGGGGGGGTGGTAGCACATTTTTTTTTACCACGTTCCTGATAAAAATTACACAACGAACCTGATCACTGAAATTTCCATACTCCAAGAAGTTTCTTAACCCCCAAGAAGTTTCTGAACCCACTTATACCAAGGAACACATTAAATTAAGTCCATTAAGGGAATAACACTTTCCCGTTTGATTTCTCATTTTTATTATGAACTTGCCCATAACTCTCATCATTAAATTAGCTCATACCCCAAGAAACACGTATTTTAAATTACAGATATGGCAGATGCTAAAGAGGAAAACTTTTCCCCTTTTAAACTCCCATTTGTACCACGCTCCTGTCCCATAATCAAGTAACTACATTTTTACTGAATTAGCCTAAACTTAAGGAGCACATATTTTAATTTCTGGTGAATTATTTTCACCAAAATGTAAAACGACTCTTACTTATAAATTTAAGCATAAAAAATTTAATTGGAAACTTCTTGTGAACCATACTGTATATCAATTTTAAATTTCATAAAACCACAAAAATATTGTTTTCACCTCATGTTCGACCTCTTTTATTCAAAAAGACTTCTTTTTTTTTTTTGGTAACTTTTTGTTTTAAATCAGAGTATATTTAATATGCTTCAATAAATTTAATTTCAATACTGCAAAAAATAAACTTATATCTTTATAAAAGTTTTTTGTTTTTTTTTTTGTTTTGCCTAACCCACCCAACCACCCTCGAAACTTGCCTTAATCTATATAGACACACACACATGCACCCACTCCATCACTCGACAACACACAAGACTTAACTTATTTAACATCTATAATTTTGTATAACAACATTTTATATAAACATTATCGAGAATATGTATAATGTTGTTGAAATTTTTGTTTTTGTTTTTTTATACATTTTATTGTAAAACTTATAAAACTCTTTTTGCATATAGAAATAAATGTATGTAAACATTTAAATATAGATTTAAAATAAAATGTTTGTCCCTCTCCACCATCTACACCTACGAAGGCAACTACTTGTCGAAAACTCTCATTTTTTTCAATAGGGCCTCTCTAAAACTCATACTAAAGGCATTAATTGCATTAATTATCCTTTTGCGCCACATGAATACTACACACACACTTGCCCATTTATGTAAAATTTATGTTTGTGTGAGTTAAATAACATGTATTACAATAACAACAAGTAGTATAGTTGTAGTATGAAAAACATGCAACACCAACAAACAATGTCTTTAACATTTCATACAAATAAACAATACAGACATACACAGACATATCCTTACGATAGAAGACCAAGTAGACTTATACACAGAACTGCATATACATACATACATACATTCATTTCCTTTTCTACATATACAATACATATAAATCTATAACTTGGTCTAGGTCTGTTTGGAAATTTTTGTTGTTGTTGGTGTTGTTGTTGATGATGAGGTGGTTGCATGTAAGGACTTTAAGTAATATACGTAGTACTATGTAGTTGTAAAATTACATAAAAAGGGTGGGGTTGGTTTTGTTTGGTTTGGTGCATTTTAAGGAAATGAATATTTTGCATGTTAAATGCAAAAACTCATGGTCAATAATGAGTGGAGGTAAGAATGTGGCCAACACTACACAATACTAATAAATATAAGACTTTATAAAACCACCCACATATAATTTAAATTATACTTGTTTATGCAGTCATACACACACACACACACACACACACACTCAAACACACATACAAATAATATAGAATTTATATTTTTCACCTCATTACTGCACACATGCACATTTTTAATGCAAAGTATGTAAAAAATTTGTTGCAACATACGATACGAGTCATACTATACCAATGATATTATTTTATGATTTAAGGGAAAAAAGTTATTCCCTAAAATATTTATTTTTAACCCATTCCCCTCCTTCCCCACCCCACCCCCTTTTATACTGTAAAAAAAAGTAGTAAGAGATGTGTTGCAGTATAAGATATAATTTTAAAGTTGCAATCATACCTATGATTTTGTTTCATACCATAAAGTATAGAATGTGAATAGTGAGTGGACCAAGGCCATTACCGTATTGTTATATGTGTTGGTAGACAATTTATATGTATTTGTATATATTTGAGAATGAGCTTATATGCAAGAGTGTTTGTGTTTATAAATTATTTGCATGCATGAAATTTTTCTCTATAAAGTCTTTTATAAAATTATAAGAGTACAGTGTGAATAAATTTACTTAAAATTTTCTTGAAATTACACAGAATTTAAAAGCGTAGAAAGAAGAAGATCAAAGGAGGAAATTTTATATAATTATCAAAAAAAAAAAAAAAAACTAAAACACAAATCAAACTTTGGGACGGGGACGGAAAATATAAAGATAAATCTTGACGAAATTAGCGAAAAGTAAATACCGCGAGGGTGGGTTTATATAGGGACTATATCCAAACATGGTCCGAGTTTTTATTTTTTTAATTTAAAGGCGTGATTTACAATCCAAATTTCAACTAGATATCTACGATTTTGTGTATCGAAATACCATTTAAGCCTAACTCAGAAAGAACCTTTTGTAGGGAGATTCTTCTGTATATAAACCGATTCTAATAGGCTTTTTACACTGAACAACATCTTTGTAAAACGCATGGAAGATGTTGAAAACGTAAGACAAGAATTTACGAGGGTGGAACAATAAATTCGTGACTTTTCGAATTTCCCTCGTAGTTATATAAAATGCAACACTTTCCCCATCAAGTAACACCTGTTAATCGACTAATGTCAAATTTTAAGCAAGTTTCGTCATTTACTTTGCGCTTAACAGCTGTTCAAAACATACAACCCCGTGGATTTTTTTTTAATGGAAAAAAGTGAATTTCGAGTGCTCTTTAAACATTATTTTTTTGCGAAAAAACCCGTCAATCAAACCAAGGAAAAGCTTGATAAATACTATGGGGACTCTGCACCATAGATTTCAATGGTAAAAAAAGTGGTTTACTGACTTTCGTTGTGGCCTTACAAGCACGGAAGATGCCAATCGTTCTGGACGCCCAGTGAAGGTCTCTACAGCCAAAACAATTGAAAAAATTCACGATATGGTTTTGGTTAATCGGAGATTGAATGTGCGATAGATTGTGGCAGACATAGGCATCTCACATGGCTCAGTGGTTTCAATTTTGAACGATCGCTTGGGTATGAGAAAGCTTTCCGCAAGATGGCTGCCGCGTTTGCTAACAATCGACCACCAACGGAATCGTGTCACAGCTTAGTTTCCATGGTAAAAATCCATGAAGTAGACTACGAATTGCCCCCTAATTAGTCTTATTTACGGATTTAGCCCTTAGTGACTATTTGCTATTTCCAAACCTAAAGGAATGGCTCGGTGGAAAGAATTTTAGCTCCAACGATGAAATTATTAATCAAACAAATGCCTATTTTATAGACCTCGAAAAACCCTGCTGTTAAACGCAAAATAAATGACGGAACTTGCTCAAAATTTGACAGTAGTCTATTAACAGGTGTTACTTGATGGCAGCAGCGTTGCAGTTCATATAACTACGAGGGAAGTTCGAAAAGTCATGGACTTATTGATCCGCCCTCGTAAGTCGATTGGTCTCTTATAAAGTGGGTCAACATAGTGGTGTATAATTTTACAATAATCCGAACAACAACGCAATGAAACACCCAAAGTTCATTGAACCCTTCAATTCTAAAATCTATTAGAATGTAGACCACGAACCTGAAAAACAAACTTTAAAATTAGCTGCATTACCTGGTAATGGATACCATAACCCTTCACTCAGGAAAAAAAATTCATCATATTTATGAATCAGTTTCATAAATCGCCGTCATCAATTCTTTATTATACTTATGAAGTTTTAAAAAATATAATGAAATATTTTATAAATAATTTATGATTAATGTTTCATAAATATTCATTATTTTATGAAAAATTTTCATTAAAAAAATCTATAAAAAAAAACTCTTACAAATGGTTTATTTCGGTTGTCAAACACATCTGTTTGTAAGTCTCAAAAAGTTTACATTTTTATTTACTTAAATCATTAAAAAAAAATTAAACTTCATTGAAACTTTTTCATAAATGTGATGAAACTTTTCCATAATTATGATGAAACTTTTTCATAATTGTGATGAAACTTTTTCATAATTCTAATGAAACTTTTTCATAAATTTCAATGATACTTCTTCATAATTAATAAAACTTCTTTATAAATATAAAGAAACTTATTCATAAATATGAAGAAACTTCATCATAAATATGAAGAAGAATTTCATAAATCTTACATATTTTTTTTGTAAAATTCTTTATCGTATTAAAGAAAAGCATATGTCACCAATTTGCATTTGTATTAAAAAATTTCACCATATTTATAAAGTAAAATATTAAACGAAAATCTATGAATATTTCCCTGAGTATACCAGCAAAACCACACATTACCAAATAATGGGTAAAGTAATGTATAGCCAAAGGGGCGGATGGATTACTTTACACCTTACTTCATTGATGAATTTTACAAGCGATGAGCCTCAAAGTAATGTATATACACATTAACTTAGAGGTGATAATGTAAGGGGTTACTTATATGGTTACGAGAAAGGAAAAAGTAATGTGTCTCAAAATATATATTTTTAAAAAAGAGGAATTTTTAAAAAACAATTATTACAAACATTTTATTTAAAATGTTTGTAATTAAAAATAATGTGGTTCAAGATGGGAATCGAACCAGGAAAATCTGGTTGCCAGCCAAGAACTCTACCCACTGAGCTATCGACGCATATAGTATTTGATTGCTTTAAACTTAAATGAATTTTTGCGCTTCGTTTTTTCGCTAGTGTTATCAAAACAAACATACATTACCCTTTTGCTTACAAAAAAAAAACACAAAGTAATGTATCTAAAAAAAGATTTTCAAAAATATTTCAATTATTACTTTACATTTATAAATCATATATTACGTAATCAATAATCAGTAACTTATTAGTTTATGCTTGCAAATAATGCAAAAGGTAACGAGCTATCATTATAAGGTAACGCATGAGAATATCGCACCCATTACCAAAGTTTTGCTGGGATTTGCTTTAATTTGAAGCCTAAAGTAATACTTTGCAAATGTTGTGATGTAACATTGCTTACTTGAAAGATATAAAATAATGGGAATCAATATTTATATATCACTACTTATTTAGAGGCTTTAAAATAATAAGTTACTGTTCTCCAAAATATTTATTTAAAAATTATGATATTTTGTAGTCCATATTAAAATTTTTGTTACAATATTTTAATTTTATTTACTATACACACACACACACACACACACACACATCTACTGAGTTACTTATGCATGCATACATATGCCCAAGATTAAGAAGCTATCTCTTAATTGTGCTCCAATTGTATACGTACACATAAAATTTCAAAAAATAAAAAAAAAATAATATTTAACAAAAATATTGATGAAAATTTGCTTACAATACATTTTGATAATTTAGGCAGACACTCACAAAATAATAAAATCATATTGATCATACTAACACTTGAAAAATGCTCACATACATATTTAAGCTTGTTTATTTATAAGAATATAAACAATATGGGGTCCACTTATTAGAAAGTCAAACAAAATTAAGTTGGTGATATACTATCAAATACTTGTCATCGATTTTGATACCCTATGGTCACTACGTGGTCAGGGTATAATGAGTTTGTGCTGATGTTTTTAACTACTACGATGTCAGTTTCTCTGTCCGTGGGGATGAAATTTGATGAAAAGTTTTTTTTAGCCCAAGTACAAGATCTATTAAATTTTGTTAGAATCGATCCATATTCAGACCTACATGCCAATGAAAGGTCCCCCGCGTAAAAAGATCAGATCTGAACAGATATCTGGCCACAAAAATCACAACATTTTTCAGAACTCTTTAGATATGAAATGATCTGGCACTAGATCTCATAAGCTATATATAATCATATATTATCAAATCTGATACCAGATCTTATTAGATTCAATTATATTTAACTTCCAATTTAAAAAACAAACTACAAAAGTAGTTTTTTCTAACTTTTTGCAGTTAAAAATTGATGGTTATTTTAAACGACTTTCTATTGTTCTTACTACTTTTGTCGATTATTAAACAATGATTGAAAATAAACAACAAAATCGGCTGAATATAATAAAAAATCAGTAGTCCTCTTTTTGACTGTATTTTCGATTATTTTAATATGTATTTTAATATGCATTTTAAGTTGTTTTTTTATCGAAATAATATTGTGAGTGTATGTTTCCCTTCTACCCCTTTCGATCAATTTCAACAATTTTTAATATTGATTATTCTGATTAGAACATATTAATAAATTTTGCACCGTACCGCGTGAGGTTCCAAAGTGAATTTTAATTGTTGATCTCTATAAATGTAGCTTCTTTTTTCGGTTCAAAATCTTGACTTAATTTTCCAAAAAGTTGTTACATTTTTGCATTTCTAATGTTCTAAACCTTATATTGTACGATTTTTTTTTTTTAATTTTTAAAGTTTTTTTCCAACACTGTATAACAATAACAAAAATTTTTAAACACGTACCTACAACATACTGAGAATAGTTAACTTTATAATGCAGCATAATACATAATTTGCCTGTAGTACAAAGTAAAACAGAATTAGGCATGCATAAACAGAGAATTAGATTCATAATGTGTATGTGTGCAAACATGATAGACTTTACAGTGTATGGCTTATTGCTACACCCAGAATAATATGTTGTTATATAATATAAATACTTTTGATTTTCGATCTAATTTAAATTAACAATTTTTCGTATGAACATTTTTAAAATTTTAGAAAAATGTTTAACTAAGAAATAGTTAATTCCAGATTTAATATTAGGTTGAATGAAAATAAAATGTTTTTCTGTCAAAGAATGGGACATTTTTTGGGAGGTAAATGGTTTTCCAATAAGGACTTTACAACTTTTTTTTTTAAATAAAACGCAAACCATTTGAGATATTTCTGAAACTTTATGATCGACTTGATATTTATGAAACATTTATGAATGGAACTCGACTTCGTTCATACTGCCACCGCGGGCACGTCGTCGATTCGTTGGACCCAATTTTCGATGACTCAGTCTATTTCGCGTTCAATGATGACTCTGAGTTCTTCCAACGTCGTCGGCTTGTCATCATCGGATTTGACGTAGCCGCAAAGAAAAAAGTCTACAGGCGTTAAATCGCACGAACGAGGCGGCCAATTGACTGGTCCATTTCTTGAGATAACACGCTCACCAAACTTACTCTTTAATAAATCGATTGTAACGTGTGCTGTATGGTTTGTGGCACCGTCCTGTTGAAACCACATACAGTCCAAGTCCATGTTTTCCAATTCGGGCTAAAAATAATAGGTAATCATGGAGCGATAACGATCGCCATTCACAGTAACGATCGTTATTGTTGACGAAAAAATATGGCCCAATGACGCCGCCGGCATGCAAACTGCACCAAACAGTTATTTTTTGTGGATGAAGTGGTGATTCATGAAGCACACATTATTGACAAACTCATTGAGCCAAAAATGACCTTCGTCACTGAAGATGATTTTGCGATGAAAATCATCATCTTGGCGCATCTTCTCCAGAGCCCAATCGGAGGACGCAAGTTGCGTCAAATGGTCCATCGGCTTCAATTCTTAAGTCAGCTTGGGTGTAAACCAAGATCTTTACGCAAAATTCGCCATAAAATGGTCTTGGCGATGCCCAGTTCTTGAGAACACCGCTGAATCGACTGATTTGGATCGTTTGCAACGTTAAGAGCGCTACGTCCATTTTATGGTCGTCATAATCATCCTAGCAGATCAACAATTGAGCGTCTAGTGGAAAAATTTGAATCCACAGGCACAGTACAAAATGTCCCCGTGCCAGTGAGACAAAGAAGTGCCCATTGTGTCGAGAATATTGCTGCCGCTGAGGCTTTAGTTGAAGAAAGCCCAAATGTGTCTCTCACACGTCGTTGTCAAGCGTTGGGCATCTCTGTGAAGTCGTTGTGGCGAATTTTGCAAAAAAAAATCTTGGCCTACATCCTTACAAGATCAAATTGACGCAAGACCTGAAGCCGCTTGACCACCAGAAGTGTCGTATGTTCGTGAATCGGGCTGAGCAACAACTTGAAAATGATTCGGATTTTCATCGAAAAATCATCTTCAGCGATGAGGCTCATTTTTGGCTGAATGGCTTCGTCAATAAACAAAATATGCGTTATTGGTCAGACAGCAATCCACATGTACTCCATAAGTCGTCATTGGATTCTGAAAAAATTACGGTTTGGTGCGGTTTATGGGCCGGCGGCGTCATTGGGCCGTACTTCTTCCGTGATGATCAAGACCGGCACGTTACTGTGAATGGGAATCGCTACCGTTCAATGATAACCGAATGTTTTTGGTCCCAATTGGATGATATGGACTTGGAGGACATGTGGTTCCCACAGGACGGCGCCACACAGCGAATGTCACAATCAATTTATTGGAAACCAAGTTTGGAGAACGTGTTATCTCACGAAAGGGTCCAGTCGATTGGCCGCCTCGGTCGTGCGATTTGACGCCGTAAGACTATTTCCTGTGGGGCTACGTCAAGTCTATGGTCTATGCCAACAAGCCAGCGACGATTGATGAACTTCGTACGAATACGAATGTCAAATTGCAGCAGTATCAGCCGATTTATGCTTGAAAACCGTCGAAAATTGGGTTCAGCGTCTGGACTTCTGCAAGCGTGCCCGTGGTGGCCATGCAAAATAAATTGAGTTCCATACATAATGGCATCGAACGTACTTTTACAGGAATAAAGAATTTCATTGATATACAAAACCGTTTTTGTTTTATTTAAAAAAACTTTTGTAGCGCTCTTATTGAAAAACCCTTTACTAGGGCGAGAATAACGACCGAAAATTGGAGTTAACGCTCTTAAGTTGCGGTCACCGACTCCGAATTTCGGTAGTTAATTTTTATAATTTGCATACGTTGTTCGTTCGTGTACTTTACCATGAGGAAAATGTTGAGTTTACTGAAAAAAAAGGAATGTAACAGTTAGATGATCAGTGAAATAGTGCGTTCACAAATTACATTCAAAGTTGTCAAGTACCTATTAGAAAATCTGACATAAGAAGGCAAAATGTCAATTTATAGTATAGTTAAAAATTTTTTTATAATATAATCTTCGTCGAGAGATTATTGATTATTTTTAAAAAGGGGCCTTCAATAGTTTTGAGTTTAGAGAAAAATTTAGTTTACAGAAAAATGAATGCCAATTTATAGTATAGTTGACTAATTTTGTATAAAATAATCCTAGATTATTGATTATTTTTTAAAAGGGGACTTCAATAGTTTAAGAGTCATATCTAATAAATCTCAAATTTCTGAATTCTCCATATTCTAGATTTTTTTTTTTCTTTGGATTGTCCAAAACAAACCCCGCATATTTTCTAATTCTATACTTACAATTGGAAAAACACCAAAGCATTTGTCTTCTCAAACCCCCAAAACAAATGAAAGAAATCATACTATACTTTCAATATTTTCTGCAATTGCAACAACATGCAACATTAGAAAATTTGATTGTAAACCACAATGTTACTACTTGCAAAGTCTACACACAAACAAACCAGGCTGCAATAACAACAACAACAACACTACTTAAAACGTCTCCAATTTATATGAAATACGTGTTTGGGGCTTAAGGGATATCTTGATATTTTCCCAGAAGAAGAAACAAGAAAAAAGGAAAATATAGTCCTTTACCCCTACACAAACACATTGAACACCTACTACTGGACAATCATAGATAAAACGAAGAAGTAGAAGTAGTATTTCATGTAGAAAGTAGGTAGCTTTGTTGATAGTTTGTAATGTATGTTCGTGTATTTTTGGGGCGATGATTTTAATGCATAATGAATGCGACTACAAAAATAAGGATAATTTTTGTTCAATGTATAAATGTATGAGTGTGTATTTATTATGTGTAAGTGTGTCTGTATAATGAATTAAGGTTTAGTGAACTCCTCTTATGTGTTCTCTTTATATGTGTGTGTATGTGTGCACATTGAGAAACTTTGTTATTTTTGTTGTTGAACAAACTTAGTTAATGAAACTCCTTTTTGTGTTTTTCTTTTTACTGAAAAGAGTGAGAATATGGAGAAGAAGAGTCGTGGTGTTCTATAGAAGGCTAGTAGTCATTATACATATACTTATAATGTAAAACTGGCCTTTAATGAGTTCCAAAAAACTCCTTTACAAACCTCTCAGCAAATAATATTAATATGTATTATAATAGAAAAACAAAAAATATAAACTACCAAATATAGCCAGCAACAAACAGAATTATACATCAGTTATAAAACCTTAGGAGGGGGTGTTAAGCAGTGAATACTTTAGCAGTTTGTAGGTATTATTATTAAAGGTTGGGTATGTATGTATGTATGTGTGTGTGTTTTTTTCGTATGTTTGTGCTTAAGTAGTTCAAGTAGAGAGAGCTGTTATAATTAATTTTGCTTATTGCATGCAAATGAGTATCTTCATATGTATGGGTGGGTAATACAAAATTGTTGATGATAATTCACTATGGAGAAAGAACATTATCAATATTTGTAATAAAATTTTGAACACCGATTTATATGGGGAGATCGAAGTACTCAAGAAGCATGGTCAATTAAATTAAACTTTGAACTTTCAATTTCGCCTTTACAAAGTTAGTCATGGCAAATGACTTTTTATCGTACTGAGAAACTGTTTTCTGCATTGTGGTGTGTTTTAGGGGTTTTCAACTCTGCGGAATTTTCGAAGCCGGCTTCGCTAAGGCAAGCATTATTGCGACCAAACAAATTTTTGCCCATAATCCCTACAAAAAATCTGTCATAGCATTCTATGGAGGCTACAAGTTTTTTTTACCTACAAGTACAAGGGTGGGTCAATAAGTCGGTGACTTTTTGAATGAAATATATTTTTCAACATAATCTCCTTTTAGCTCAATACACTTAGTCCAACGTTTCTCCAATTTTTGTATACCTTTCAAAAAACAGGATTTTTCGAGGTCCATAAAATAGGCATTTGTTTGATCAATAATTTCATCGTTGAAGCTAAAACTCTTTTCACCGAGCCATTTATTTAGGATAGGAAATAGTCACTAAGGGCTAAATCCCGGAATAAGGCTAATGAGGGGGCAATTCGTAGTCTACTTCATGGATTTTTACCATGGAAACTAAGCTGTCACACGATTCTGTTGGTGGTCGATTGCGAGCAAACGCGGCAGCTATTCTGCGTAAAGCTTTCTCATACCCAAGTGATCGTTCAAAATTGAAACCACTGAGCCATATGAGATGCCTATGTCTTCCACAATCTATCGCACATTCAATCTCCGATTGGCCAACACCATATTGTTAATTTCTTCAATTGTTTTAGGTGTAGAGACCTCAACTGGGCGTCCAGAACGTTCAGCATCTTCCGTGCTTGTAAGGCCACAACGAAAGTCAGTAAACCACTTTTTGAACATTAAAATGGATGGTGCAGAGTCCCCAAAGTATAAAGCAAGCTTTTCCTTGGTTTGATTGACGGTTTTTTTTTTACAAAAAATAATGTTTAATTATCACTCGAAATTCATCTTTCTCTATTTTAAAAAAATCCACGAGGTTGTATGTTTTGAACAGCTGTTAAACGCAAACTAAATGACGGAACTTGCTCAAAATTTGACAGTAGTCTATTAAGAGGTGGTTCTTGATGAGAGCAGTGTTACTTTTCATATAACTACGAGGAAAATTCGAAAAGTTACGGACTTATTGTTTCGCCCTCGTAACTAGTTTTTTACCTAAGGAAACAGTGTAAAATGTCTTACGGCCCTTAGACCAATTTGACATTCTCCGGGCTTTTATAGACTGGATGGGTCATATGCTAGGAAACCGATGGGTTACTTGCCAGGCCAATGACATCAAAAATAAAGACAGAGTAGCATTCTGTCAGACAAAGTGGCATTCTGCCATCAATCCTATGGGTAATCACCTCCTTTGAAGGCTTTTGGGTCATGTGGCTTTCTAACCTATGGCGATACTCTTAGGGAGATAAATCCTAAACCTTTGAGTAGGAGGGTTCGAATTGTCATACCCAAGGGTTGAGCTAGGATATACATTTTCACTCAGAAGACAAATACCATAAGCCTCTTTTCCCGGGCAAAACCATTAGCTTCTCAAACAGTGCAATATTAGGAGTAATACTTGACAATAAATATTACTGGAAATAGCATATCGAGAAGAGGATTACTATGACCCAGCGAGCGAGGGCCTCAAGAAGAAGAGCTGTAGGGGTTTAAGCCTGAGAATGACACACTGAAACGTAGTCCGACCTATCTTGACTTATGAGTATGGTGGACATTAATGCGAAGAAAGTTTAATAGTAGTTCAATACAAAGCCTATGCTGCTTAGACATCAGCGGTGCTATCCATTTCCACTAGGGCTATGCTTCGGCCTAATGCAACTGGTGAATGGATGGGCTTGTGGCGATCAGAAAAGTAACCACCAGAAGATTTTTGACTAGATATCAGGATTTAAGATCACATCACTGAGTTAGGATCTCCGGGAGGTCAAAAACTGCAAGTTACAGTATACCGAGCAGAGTATCCTGGTTAAAAGGTACCTTTTTAAAGAACAGTATAGGCATTATTTTCTATATAGATAGATGAAAATGGATGGAATAACTAGGAGTGGATTTTATAGCTGCGACAGGCAGATCTAGCTGGTATCTAATAACTTTGTGTAATCTGACGTACTACAAATTATAAGTTTTCTGTTCATTTAGAAAAGTAAATTTTCATGATATTGAAGCGAACGAAGAACATCAACATAACATTCCTTATACAGAGCAAAAAAACTTCACTGAGAGAAACGTTTTTTTTTTATTTATTTGTTTTTTCAGCATCTCTCACCCATAGTGTATTAAAGTTCTAGTATGATGATTATAAATGTAAAAGTATGAGTGTTTATTAATGCATTTATGCATTTGTAGAAGTTTACAAGCAACAGCAGCAACATAACCGACGTAAGCTAAAAACAGAAAAAAGTAAAACAAAACACAATTATGAACAAACGTCAACAACAGGACAAGTTGCAGCAGGACAACATCTACCACCCACACAAACAAAACTCTTAATATAAACAAACAAACACATATACAAAATCTCACTCTTGCAAAACACTCTCTTCTATATTCATTCCCTTATGTCCTAAGGCGTCGAAAGACGTATGAGACATTTCCATATGTTGTTGCTGCTGCTTACTACGAGTAGGTACTTCGAGTAGAAGTAGTCGTCATCATCAATGCAAGGAACGTTGTATGTTTTGTTGTTGGTGTTTACTATACTTGTATATTTGTTGTTGCTGGTATATGTTGATGGTCAATGCATTTGGTCAAGTATGTAGGGCTGACATGTTAAAATTATGATTGCAGACTTTTGGTATAAGGATTTTTGCAAGTCTGTTTGTAGTCAAATGTTTTGCAGCAACAACAGCAACAACTACAACAAACTAAAAACTATGTATTGAATTTAAAGTTTTAAACAAGAAATTTGTGCAAAAAAAAAATATCGGAAAGTTTGGTAGATTTTTTAATTACGATTTAAGTTTAAAGTAGAATAAGTTGAATTTAAATATGTTTAAAGAACATTTAACTTTTTGCAAATAGGCCACAAAAATTTTTAAATGAAACCTTTAAACTTTTAACTTAAAGATGTTGAAATTAACTGAAAAATCTTAATTTTTAACAAACCGGTTTTGAAACGATTTAAAGTAGTTAACTACTTATGAAATCAAGGAAAAGTAATTTAATAATTTTTATATCTTGAACGGTTTTGTAACAGTTTTAAGCTATTGTTAATATTTTCTATTTTAATTGTTGTGTTCAAACTAGACGTAAAACGGTTTTAACTGGATATGCTAATCGCTTTTACCATTCGCTTTGTCATATTTAATTGGGCAAATTATAATTCTCTGAATTGGTTATAAAACGGGTTTAACTGCTATGGCTGAAAAGGAGTTTACACTTCCATCCTTCAGCTGTTACCGTGAAAATTACTAACGAAATGCTAAAAATTTATTGTAAAATATTAATTTTTATTTAACGGTTTTAATGTTGTTGAGTTAAATAATTTAAAAATCACTTTAAAAAGATTTGACTTTAAAAAATTTCAATTTAAACTAAAAATTTATCAAACAAATTATTTCAAAAACTTTAAATAAAATGAAATGAATACTTAAAGTGACTTAAGAAAATATTAATGAGAAATAAAATGTGTGATGAAGTGTATGTAGTTTTAAGAGAAACAAGTATTAAATATTATTTATATTACTCAAAACCATTATATTTTCAAACCGTTTCTGAAACGGTTTAAAGCGATTATGACTTTTATCGATTTTACGATGCGTAACCTCATTAGTTTCGTGCCAATTACTTTAAAACAGTAGATTGTTTGTTCATAGTTTTTTGTTAAAACTTTAAATTTTTATTTTTAATGAAACGGTTATGAATTTATTTTATATAGAGTATACTTAAAGAGACTTAAAACGTACATTTTTTTATGAGAAAAATTTAAATTAAGTGCCAAGAAATGATTTTAGTAAACCGGTTCTGAAACGGTTTTAACCGGTTATTACTGTAATCGGTTTTAACGATTTTAATATTTACCTCTCATCATTCTTGTTTCTCCAAAACAAAAAGGTTCTATATATTTTTAATATAATATAAATTTTTATTATAAAATTTCAAAAATATCGGTTGGTTTACCAAACCGGTTATTAATCATTCCTATGAGTTTTTTTAACATGACGCTAAAACTCATGTTTTATAGTAAAAATGAATAAATGTTAAAAATAATGTTTAAAGCGAACCGGTTATGAAACGGTTATGGCTTTAATCGGTAATATGTATGGGTTTTTTAAAGTTGTTGTGGAAAGTTATATTTACTACAAATTCTAAAAACACGAATGATATTTTATAACAAAAATAAGAAGAATATAAACAAATTTATTGAATGTTTCCAATATTAGAATAAGTTCGGCTTCTTATTTTAATGAAATTATTTTTCTTATCTTTTTTAGCTTCATCATCACAATGCCTAACTGACATGGCGGAAGGTTGCGAAGAAACTGAGAGTAATAGTAGTAATCGTAACGCTGATAACGCACCCACAATGTTGGGTACCGTATTACCATGCGAAGCTGCCATAACCGCCTCATTGGGTGTATCCGGTGGCGGTGTTATGAAACGTGAATTTGTTGATGCTACCAGTGTTTTGGGTGCTCATCTTACAGCCAGTGTTAGTTTAGCCAGTCCCACCCACTTAATGGCTTCACCCATAACCACAACAACCGGATCAAATCACATACCAACCTCTACCACCCAGCAACAACAAAGACTAACACCAACACCTAAAGCTAATACACCCCTGGGTCCTTTAGTTTGTTCTACTACATTATTATCATCCTCTTCCTCATCATCGTCTTCATCCTCATCCTCGTCGAGTTCCTCAACGTCTTCATCGACTTCTTTAAATTCCTCAACAACGGCATCATCGTCAACAACAGCGGCCATAGCTAATAATTCAAATACAAATAAATCGCCTTCAACCTCACCATATTCAAGTGTTGCCATAGCCTCATTGAGTGGTGTTTCACCCCATTCTCCCGGTTTGGCTACTCCCGGTCATAATAGTAATGGTAGTTGTGGTCTTACAGCAAACACAAGTGTAACAACAACAACAACAACACCACCATCAGTATCAACACCATCGGTTGTAGCAGTAACAAATAATTGTTCATCACCACCAACACATGTAGCCGAATCATTGAATATTAAAACAGAAGCGGTAAGTGAAAAATACAACAAAAATATATTTTTAAAAAAAGAATTACAAAAAAAAATATTTGGAATAAATTCAACATTTTCATTAGATTGCCCTAATTTCGGTGCATAAAATACCGTTATGATACAAATTTTATATCCGTTCATAATTTTTTAAAGTTCATCATTTTCTTACGAACCGGTTTAAAACGGTTTTAAATAATTTCTCTTAAATCCCATTTTTGCCACTTCCAGTTAGCTACTAACTGAAACTTTATCTGACCTAATTGTTGTTATTTCCCATATACAATTTTAATTTAATCGTTAATAAAATGTTAACGGGTAATCGCACCTAAATTTTTTAATTTTTAAACATCCCAAACAATTAAACAATTAACAATTTATAAAAATTTGTTAAATACAATTGACATCTTCGTTGTTTTTGCTGTAGTAGTTGTTGCAATTTTTCCTATTGTTTTATTCATACTTTATCGTCACGCTTTAAACCGTTTTACAAATCGCTTTTATTTTTTTTTTCCATTTTAATCATTTAATGTCATCAGTTATAGCTTTAACAAGTCAACTGTCGTTCTATTTAGTAACTTACTTACATTTTATTTTTATACATATATTTTTTTGTCATACTCCACTACTGACGGATTCCGTGACATCACATTTTGAATAGCAGACACAAACAGTCTTTCCACTTAACAATCCGTTGATATAGACTGATGGTGTATAAAAGCAAAAATAAAGACGATATAAAAAAAAGGGGAGCTTACCGTAAAATGTTAAGTAAATTTGGTGATATATTTTTGTTTAGTTGTATTTGCAAAGATTAGCTCAGGGTATTAAGATATTTAAGATATGTTGTCTACGGTTGACAGTTAGAACCATGGTTAAGGTAATGTGTCACTACAATTGTTTGGCATTTTATTGTTAGTTAGTTATTTGGTTGCAAATAGATGATGATCAACTGATAAACTTGACATTGAGATGGTTAAAGGAGTTTCAGTTTTTTTTTTAAGGTTGGATGTCGTTTTGTTTTTTTTTTGCAAAATTAGTAGTAAAAAGTTATAAAAAAATTGTTTTGATTTAAATGTTTTTGTGGTCAACTTTAAGGTTAAGGGAGTGTTATCAACATGTTGCTAAAAAATGATTAAGCATTATCAGGCTGGTAATTAAATTTTTCTATGTAGTAATAGTATGTGGCACTAATTTTTTACCATTCTTACTTGATTTAGGTCGAGCGAGAATCAGCTTAAAACAAATTTCAAGAAGTATCAGCAACATGTTTCCAATAACTTTCAACATATAGGCAATGAGTATATGAGAAAGTTTACACATTCTATGATTTGCTTCATTTTGCATCATATCGGTCTACAAAGTAACCTCATTTGTTTTTTTTTTTTTGAAAAATAAGAAATTTTGGTAATTTCTCTCATTTTGCCCTTTTTTATATATTTTTGAGTTTCCTTTTGTTTTCAAAGCAACATCCGCTCTCTAGCAACATGTGTTCACTTGGTTGTTAAAACGCTCTGGCAAAAAAAAAAAATTAGAAATGTTTCTCAACAAAATGGTACCAAATTTTACAAAATATTTCAACTGTAACATTATGTTACTTGCAACATCGTTCGTACTGGTGAGAGAGGGAGGTGAATTCGAAAAGAGGAAGCTTTAAGACCCAACTACAGTTGGCTTAAATGACTTGTTTTGTTTTGGTATGGAATGAAATTTAAAAAAAGAAAAACAATTTTTAATTTGCAAAATTTTTAATTTTCGTTTCATACCGATACCTAGCATAAGTCCCTTAATCTAATTATAGTTATGCCTATAAACTTTATAGAAAATTTATAATGATTTAAATTATTATGAAAATGTATAAAATTTACTGTCAACATGTTGAATTTGGGAAATATTAAAAACCATTTTAAAATGTAATACCATATTACTAAGACTTTAACAATAACAGCAACATGCTGCTAATAATTTAAACATGTTCTAGAAAGCTTTTAAGCATATTTTGCTCTTAAAATTAGCTTTTCAGTATCTTGTTAATAACAATTTTTTAAATTTTTTTTTCAAAAATCATTTAAAATTTGGAGTAAAAAAACTGTCAGCAAAGTTATAGCTTTTGGAATCTTGGCAACATGTTGAATAGAACACTTCAATATTTCATGGAAACTTCTTGCAACATTGTTATCACTTTTGATCATTTGCATATTATAAATATCTATCAACATTTAAATATGGAATATCAACAGATTGCTTAGACTTTTAGAAAAACAGCAACATGTTGCTAATAATTACACACATTAAGACATGTTGACACTTTTAATACAATATTTTCCTATTAAAATGATTCATAATATTTATCAACTTTTTAGTATCTTGTTGATAAGTGTTTGGAGTGCAACTGGCAGCAACATTTTTTATATTGATATGTAAATTGGAAACTTGGCAACATGTTGATTAGAATACTTACATATTTTATGGAAACTTTTCGCAACATGTTGTTATCACTTTTGATCATTTGCATGTTGTATAAATATTTAAAAGTCATTGCAGTATTTCTTAAACTTACTTTACCGGAAAATAATATTGTTAATATTAAATTTTTCTACTTCATACAAATACCGCACATTTTTACATTGTATTGTATTGTGTTTATCAATCTTATTTTACATTAATAAATTATAAACTATAATTTAACATAAATCATGTCAATAGAATTTCAACTGTACTGACATGATTGCAAAAAATAAAATGCAATTGTTTTTTATTGTTTTGTTCTGACAATTTATTACAAAATCTTTATAATTATAATGTATATTTAATTAAACACATAAAATTTATAACAATTATATATTGTTGTTACAGAAAAAAAGCAATTGTGTGCAGTATTATTTTTTTTTGTAATAGTTAATAAACGAACATTTAATTAAAATAATTATATTAGGAATTCAATACTAAACAAACATGTTTCTCTATTTTCTTGTTGTTGTTGTTAAATGAACATATGTATAAACATAAATTTTCCATTATTTAATTTTTATTTGAGAACAATTAAAGAATTGAAGTTTTTTTATTATTTTAAACATTATGTTGAAAAACAGAGTTTCTCAATTAATTGTACAAATATTTTACAAACTTCTTAATTCCAATAAGAATTTATAGCAAACTTTTTATACATATGTTCCTAAAGTTATAACTTTTTATAGCAATATGTTGCTAGCAACATTTTACATAGAAACTTTAAAATAATTTTTTGTGTTTATTGCTACATATTGTTGGCGCCATTATTTTTATGTTTATTTATAAGCCGTACAAATTATTAGTAGCAAATACTTTTAGATCCTTGATTTTATATATGAGTAGCTCTGTTTTTTATATTTTAAAATATTGAGTAGTAAAATATATAGTAGTTGTAACCCATAATCAAGGGCATTACTCTTGCTGTAACCAATACATGCCAATAGAAAAACACGCCCCTTTTTATTTTATTTTTTTTTATTTTTTCAATATTCCATATCTTTTTCCCCTTTGGGTTTTTTGTTGCTTGTTTCGATTGCCAATTAAACATTGTTCTTATGTGTCCATTTCCATGTATTTGTTAAGTTTTTTATGTTTGTATTAAATTAATGATTTGTTGTTATAATAGTTGGAAAATTAGTTAACTTAAATATATCATTTTATAGTGACTGTTTGGGGTTTGCAATGAAAATAAATGTAACCCAAATATTTCAGTTTTTTTTTTCATGTGTGTCTGTTTAACAAAAGTTTCGGCATTTTGACATAGTCATAAATTTTATAAAGCATGACAATTTAAAAGATTGTTAATAGGATTTAATGCATGATATAATAAATATTAAAATATTCTTGAAAGTATTAAAATCTTAAGAACAATGTAGCTTTTCCATATTGCTGGTAATATACAAAGGTTTAGCAACATGTTGCTAATAAAGTTAAGTACTCTTGCTCAGTAATTAAAAACACTTTATGATATTTCGCTCTATTTTGGTGGTTTTTAATATTTAGGATTCCCAAAACAAGTTTAGATAAGTTGAGAATGAATATTTACAAAAATTTGTTTAATTTAACAGAAATTCGGTTAATACGATATATTTAAATTGTGTCAAAAATATAATTGACTGCGACAAACAAATAATTAGGTCGCTGTGTACATTACACGCAGAAAAAGTTGTTAAAAAAATTTGTAAACGGTTTTTAAAACAAAATAATAAACTGGTTTCTGTTTTTACAATTTTTAAACCTTTGATTTTTTTTTTTTAATTTTGTCTAAAATATTTTTTGAAAATAAAAATAAATAAAATAAAAAAATTTTGTTGCTCGATAAAAAAAATTAATTTGAAATTTTGTACTAATACTAATAATATTTAAATACAGCTGGGCTCAAATTAATAAAATTTCCTGTAATAACAGCAAAATTTTCAGTTGCCATTATAGTTTTTTTGTTGAGTGTTCGATTTCGGGGGATAAAACCTTTATCATACCAAATACAAACATGTTGCCTAAACATGTTGCGAAAATTATAAGGGGACACACATGTGAACATTTCTAACCTCACTTTTTCCAGCAACATGGAAAATCTGTGGAATTTTTATTTTCCTGTATTTTTCCATATTTACTTTAAATTTCCCTTTAATTTCTTAGTAATATGAAATTGAAAAAATGGAATCGGAAGTGAAGATACTTTTCACAACCGATTGATGTTCAGGACATGCACTTAAGCCCGAAAGTCGGCTTGTTGTGAGCTCTCAGGTAGGTTTGAATTTTAATGAGGATCGAACCACTCATTTAGCTCAAACACTCGACATTTTTTCTGGGCTTCACACGGTTGCACCGTCTGATTTAGTCAAGACAAAGTTTCTTAAGAAAACCCTTGACCCACTTAAGTACTAAGCACGTCTCAAGCCAGGCAGGTTCAGAAGAATATTTAAAGCGATTATTTTCTCAACTTCTATTTAAACAATCTTCATATCTTTAATATTAATTTTTTGTAAATTGCAATTTTTTTTGTTTGTAAAATTAAATGACTAATACCCAGATACCAGCATTATTTTGTTGGTATGACACAAATTGTATTTAAAATTAAACATTAAAAGTCATTTGGTTATAGTGTGGTCATATGTATGCATCATAATATGCAGCTACAATAACAAATACTATATACATAATTACAACAAATACATATCATGCTGCGAATGCCGGTTAAAACTAGCAAAACCAGCTGCTATTAAAAAAATAAAAAAAAAAATTGTAAAAGAAATATACCAAATTAAATGAAATTCATATAAATATCACTCACTTACGATATTAACAAAACGAGTCATTCAATTGCGCTACAGTTAAAAAAAAACATAAAACTAATTACAATAAAATCAAAAAATAAAAATAAAAAAATCATAATAAAAAACGTTTTAATAAGGACAAATGGCCTTTCAAAATCAACTAAACATTAACAAGAAGAAAAATATAAGAAATAAAAAAAATCACAACAAATATATCCAAACAGAAAACTCCAGCAACTTTGAAATTTTTATAACATTCATCATCAGAAAAAAAGCAACAGGATTTAAACGCGTTTAAAGCCAAAAGAAAAAAAAATCACAAACCAACAAAAAAAAACAGAAAAAAATAACTTGGCAAACAAACACTACATGCAACAGGCATTTGTTGCTAGAGAGCCAACATTATTATATACTCAACTCAACTAAAATAACATTAATGTTGGCCCATATTGTGTAGTCAAAGTCAACTTTACAATTATTTTGGTTTGAGGTTTTTTTTCACAGTATTCTTTTAGCAAAATTATAAAAAAAATCAACAAATGTGTTGGTCTGTAGTTGCATTTGATAATCAAGACTGGTTTGGTATTTTTTATTTTCTATAGAATTGAGCCTTTATAGTTTAACTAATAAATGAAAATGTCTATTTGCTTATTTTGTTTCTTGTCTATAGTGGGTGAGTTAAAATTGTCTGCTTACGTAGGGGCAGTGGGTGGGGGAGGGGGGGGGGTGATTTGTTACATGAAAATTTCATTTTTATTAATTTGCAATTAATATCATTAATATTATTTGTTTTATATTTTGGGTTTTATCCAATGATTTTTTTTGTTTCACCCAATTGAAGGTTGTTTTAAATATCTCAGGCTGGAGTTTATACATTTGTTTATGTAGCCTTAGTTACACAAAATAATTCCAAGTGCGAAAATTTAATAATACACACACCTATTAATCATCATAAAAACTGGTTACTATTTGTGCAACAAACAAACAAACAGACATATAAAACCAAAAGCTAAGTAAAAGAAGCCATGAATAATTGCTATTAAGTTAAAGTTGCAAATGGGTTGAATATTTAAACATAAATATACTCTAATAATCTTATAATCCTGTTTATAATTTATTAACTACTTTATAAGAGGAATGTTTGCTTAAATGTATGACAATTTTAATATTTACATTCTAAAAGTTGAAATTTTGTATATAGAAACATTGGCAACATGTTGCTAGCAACATTATTATTTATATGGTTTTTTTAATGCAGTACTTAAAATAAAATATAATACACTAAATGATTTTATAATACTATAAAATTTATAAAAATGTTGCTGGCAATATGTTGCTAAGAGGTTTATAGTACATAATCAATTTTTCTGCGGCAACATGTTTTTAGCAACATTATTATTTATACGGTTTTTTTAATGCAGTACTAAAAATAAAATATAAACTAAATTTTTTTATAATGCTATAAAATTTATAAAATGTTGCTGGCAATATGTTGCTAAGAGGTTTAAAGTACATAATAAATTTTTCTACGGGAACTTATTAAGCTCATCACCAAATTTTACATAAAAATAAGGAGTATTTACTTACTGATCCCATTATTCTCTTTGTTTTTTCATCATTTCGATCGATTAAAAGAGAACATGTTGCGAAGGTTGAAAATGGTGACGTTTCTAACCTCACTTTTTTGACAACATGGCCATTCGGCAATTTCAACATTTGTTTCCTTAAATACTTTGAATTTCCTGTTATTCTCAAAGCAAAATCCACTCTTTGGCAACATGTTTACATTTGGCTTTCAAAAAAGCCAAAGAGTTGAGCGGGACTAAGATGGATTGAGACCCTCTAATAGTATAAATTGTTGGCTTTAACAACAAATTAAAACCTTTAAATAATCATTCTATGATTGCCAAATATTAATTCAAAAATATCAACATTTTAATTTTTTTTTCAGAAAGCTAAGAAAAATATATAGAATCAAAATTTGAAAAGAAATTCTAATACTTGGTACAGTCAAATTTTATGGCCGTTTAAAATTTATTTATTTTTTGCCAATACTATGCAAAAGTTTTTCGCTTCGGGTGCCCACCATTAAATACTATAAGAAATTTTTAGTTCGAAAATTTTAACCCTATATTTGCCATTTTTATAGGTCATTATAACCCTTTTAAAAAAGGACCAAAAAAAAAAAATTCCACAAAATACGCATTTTAAATGTAAAACCATTCCGCGAATATTTTATACAAGAAATTTCACTAGGTGTTGGCAAATATATTTTTATAAAAGCTCTATTCGATAACTGCTAAAAAAAATTCAATAAGATGCACTAGCAAGGAACTTAAAATTAGACATTTGGGTTCTTCTTCAGACGTAGACATCTTCTAATAAGAGAAATATTCTAGGAGAAAGAAGCGATAGCGCTGATCTTTAAATATTTGATTGAGGAGACAAATCTACTCGATCCGTATTTTTCCTTTTCAGAATCTCGTTTTTGCCTTCACAGAGAAAACAAATTCATTGTGACAACATTGCCAACTGAATCATTTTATTGAAGCAACTGAATTATTTGGTTGTGGTAAACAAATATATCCAATTGAAATATTTTGTTTTAACCGAAATTCTGTTGTGTTTACCGAATTTCTGTTGTATTAAGTGAAATTCTGTTGCCACAAACAAATATATCGGTGGCACCAACCGAACCATTCGATTGGCAAAAAATTGGTTGTCGCAATGAATCTGTTTTCTCTGTTTATCAAATATTTCCTAAAGAAAAAAACAATTAATTCTCATATTTCAGATATTTAGCGCTACCCTTTTATCCCTTAAATTTGTGAGTAGGGCCGCGTAGAAAAAATATGGTTCTGTTAGTTTTCCCTCCTCTATAACTTATCCAAATTTTAATTCTGTCGGAGTTTTCACTTGGAAGAGTTCCCTTGTAAGTTTTATCAGAGTTCTCACTTGCGAGAGTTCCCTTGTAAGGCGGTTAAAAATATGACATTTGAAATTTATATTCCCTACGGTATAGGTTAATCCAATGAATTGACAGTTTTTGCGATTTCAAATTAAAACGTATCGAAAAAATGGGAAACGGCCCCCTTAGTCGACAGTCCCAAATCGCTGAAGCTACGAACTTAAAAATTTGCGTGTATGCTAATTTTCTGGCGTAGGTATTCAATAAGATGGAATTTTTCGGCAATTCGGTGGGAGGGGCAAAATGGAAATCTCCCATTTAGTGTCCTCGCCCCTTAGACTAAATATATTTCTTGACATATGGACCACCATGGTTGCAACGTTTTGTTTCGGTTGCCCTATACCGATTTGAAGTTCAACACAAAAATCTTTACGATGGCTACTCTATTTTTTTGTTGGTGGTTGGAATGCAACATCTGTTTGTCTGCTGGTATCGTGTCTGTTTAGTCGGTGCTATTGTTATGACCTATACTAACTTATACTCTGTCCTTTAATTTCCATACAACATTGTATCAAAATAATTCATAATTTTACTTGTTTTTGTTTTTAAGTTTAATTTTGTTGCTAATTGAAAATTTGTAATTTCCCTTTTTGCAAAGCTAAACACAATGAAAAAAAAAGAAACCTGAATATTGTATGTTTATGGCAAATGTTTTCTCTTAATTATATTTAATTACATATATTATTTTTTTTTTTGAAATTTTTTAGTTTTTTTTTTATACACAGCTGCTTAATTGAGTGTTGTCATACTGTTTTATTATCATAATTTTTAGTAAAAGTGATGAAATTAATGGTGGGCTTTTCGAGTTATTATTTTATAATAACAAAAAAAAAAAAAACGAAGCGTATCCGGTCGCCTAAAAGTATTGAGAGGTTTAGCTAAAGCTTAAATTAATAGAAAACATTTAATTTTTCAATTTTTAAAGACAGCATAACAAATTTATCACAAAAATATTTTGAATGGTGTTTAACACATCAAGTAAAAATTGTAAATTGAAAATTATAATTTTCAAATTAATCCTTTAGGTGAGAGATAATTATGTATATTGAATATATTTTTGTGTAATTATTTTCTACACAAACTTTTCTTTACTGTCTAAATGTGTAGTAATAACATTGTTTAATTACTGCTTAGAATATTTTATTATTATTTTTCCCTTTTTTATGTTGTCTGTTCTTGTAAACATTAAATAAACTCCTATTTTTTATTATTAATAGTAATTTTATTTTTTCATTTTCTATTACAAGGTGGTCTTTTTTTTTTTTTTTTTGTTGAATGGCTGACTGGATGGCTGGCTGGCTGGTCGGGTCGGGTTAGCTGGTCGTTTGTTTGGTCAGTCACATTTTATTTATTTCCGCTACAATTAAAAATACATTTTCTAATGGCAAAAATTAGTTGACAGACGTTAAGAACAAGTCATTATTATTATGATTACAGTGAAAAATTATTGTGTGTTTGAATATAAAAAGTTGTATAAAGTATGAGGGGGTGTAGATAATTACATAATTGCGTGCAATTAATCAATAAAAATTTAACACTATATTTAATGTTTGTTGCAGTGTAGTATAGATACTATGAGTATGGAGTAAAGAAAATTAGGAAAAAAAAATATATAAATAAAATTTTTTGGTATTACATAATACAATTAATAAATTTTAAATAGTAAAATAAAACAGCTAATTACAGATCCCTAAGGTGCTGTATAGAAAACGCAATGTAACAAATAAATATGAAAAAATTACATAAATCATAAAAGTTTGTATAACAAAAACGACTAATTATTGTCTTATAAAAGAGTATTTTCTTAGTAAAAAAAATAGTTTAATTTGTTGCTAGCAACATGTTGCTAAGATTGTTTAAATAGAAAGAAAACATTTATAAATTGCTTAAAAATTTATTTTTCTTTTATTTTGAACAATTTTTGTTTTCATTGTGTTACCTACCAGCAACAGTTAGGCAATATGTTTCTAGCAACATGTTGCTAATCTAACATTTAAGTATTATATAAAAAGCAACCGTTTGGAAAATAGATTTATATAGATAGATTTATAATTCAGCATAGAGGTTGTAGTTCGCTCTTTTTAAATTCATCTCTTTCTCTCGAATTTGAGGTTTTTTTAGTCAACATAAATTCTGATGAGCAACATGTTTAATTGCTTACTCACTATTTACAGAAATTTTCATTCTTGTTAGAAATTCCAAAAATACTAACAATCTTTTAAATTTCATTATCATTTATGATACATCATTAAAAAGAAATAGTTACCATTGACAGATAATATTTTCCATTTCGATCTTCATTTCATTTCTCTGTCTGGTGTTTTAACAAAAAGTATATAATTTACCATAGAGTGTCAGAAGAACTCTACAAGAAATTCAACATGCTACAGAGTTCAGCCGCAACATGTTTATTTAAGTTGGCAACATTTTCAAAGTTGCTAATGTGTTGAAAAACATTAAATTTGGTGTATGCGGTGCTGTCACATAAACAGTTTAATTTTATATCCCAGTTTTTGGGATTCTTACCAGTTTTGTTCTCTTTATTATATTTTTTTACCATAGAAATGGGAAATAATGGATATGAATAGACAGAGTTGGTCAATGTTATGTTTGAATTCGTAACAATTTTTTAACACAATTGCAAAGTTTGGTTATATTTTTTTTACTTATATTAAATATGTCTAATTTTAGTAAAAATAAATAGTATATTGAACAAATATTATATTTTTATATGAAAAATCTGAAAAAATACATGAATAAAATTAAAAAACGTTTTTTTATGAAAAAATCTGAAAAATCTCAAGCATCCAAAAAACGGCAAAAAAAAATAGTTAAAATTGGTTATATGGCAGCACCGCTAAACACAACTAAAAATTGCCAACCAAAACTCACCTTTGTTGCCGACAAACTGTGTTCCTGTTCTAAGAGAGTACTAAAAAAATTCGTGAGAGCGAACTTCTCTATCTTTTGTACACTTTTTGATTTTAATTCGATTTTTTTCTGGGTTTATTATATTTCAGTCCGCTATCTAGTGTTTCAATTTAACTCATTCCGACAATGTATAATATTAAAAGAAAATTTTAATTAAAACATTTTAACCCTACATTTGTCATTTTTATGACCTTTTATAAAAAATACCAAAAAGAAAAAGTCCCCTAAAACGGGCATTTTAAGTGTTAAACCATTCCGCGAATATTATCTACAGGAAATTTCACTAGGTGTTCCAATTATATTCTTATAATAGCTGGAGGATGATTTTTAGGGTCGATAATATTGTATATATGCCAGATTTTTAAAACTTCAAAATTTCAGATCAATTTAGGTCTTTTAAATTATTTAAAATATATCTGCCATTTTTATTTTTTACAAAATTTAATCTCTATTCGATAACTACTAAAAAAACTCAATAAGATGCACTAACAAAAATTATGTTCTTCAATTTGACATGCAAGAACTTCAGACGTAGAGATCTTCTAACCAGAGAACTCTCCTACGTGAGAATAACGATTGCACTGATCTTTAAATATTTGATTGAGGACACAAATCAATGCGATTCGTATTTTTCCTTTTCAGAACCAATTTTTCGCCTTTTTATCCAATAATTCCAAATTTCAAATATTTCTAAGTTTCCGCTTGTCTAGTGTTTCAGTTTGACTCATTCAGCCATTGACATTATTCTTTTATATAAATTTACACTATGTTTAAAAGATTTATTTAAAAAAAAACTTATTCCAGCAACATGTTGCTTAAGTTTTAAGGTACATTTTTTTTAATATTTTTATCAAATCTGGAAGCTCTTTCTGATGACTTTAATACACAAACTGGTCTTAGTTCAAATGTTGCTAAGCGTTAAATTGAGAAAATTTTTAATATTTTGATACTATGATAAGAGTTTTAAAGGAAACCTAGTTTAGCAACATGTTGACAAGCTGAATGCCTGCTTCTTACCACTAGTTTCTTAACAAAAACGGTTACAAATTTTTAAATTCTATTAAATTATTTTTGATTTTTTTTAGTAATAACTCATCACTAATATATTTTTTTTTTTGCCAAAATTACTTATTATACAATAAGATTTCAATTGCCTGATATTTATTATATCCTCCTTCTTTACTATTTCAATTTTTTATTTATTTATTTTTTTTTGTTCCCCATCATACCTTAAACATTAATATTATTTTTAAAATAACAAATAGTTAATAAAAAATAAACTTATGCATCATCAGCAACATCATAATGCTTTTTGTAAAAAAAAAATATGTTAAAAGCTGCAAAAAAAAAGCATTTCCTTTAACATTAATAAATATTTTTCTTTTTAGTTTAGTTATTTTTTTCTTCTTCTTATTTTTCCTCCTCGGTTGTGTTTGCCTTCTGGCGCTAATTCATTTATTTATGTTTATACTTGTTTTAGTAAAATGTTGCAAATGTTCTTATTGTGCAGCTTTTTGTACTACTTTATGATTTAGCAATGAGTTGTTTCTTTTTATATGATTATTCCTTATACAGGCGAAAACAAAAAAAAAAAGCTTCAATGCAGCCTTTTGCTTAATAATAACAACAAAAACTAAAAGTGGGTGTGTCCATAATTTTGCTTTGTTTTTACATTTCTTACAATTAAATGTTGCTTTAGCATTCATATATAATTTTTTTTTTTTGTTCTTTACAATTTGATACAAATTAAAATTGCAAATCGATTGGTTGAGGGTTTAATTTTTTTTATTTAAACTTTGTTGTGACGTTTGTAAGAAATTTATTATTGGAAATAGGGGCTACAAAAGGAGCAGTTGTAAAATGAATTTTTTTTTTTTAAATAAATTTCTTTTTTTGAGGCAACATTTGGCATATTAATTAGTTAGTTAATTGGTAAATATCACTAAAAAAATGTAATTATAGTAATAAATTATAAAATTATTGCACTGGCAACATGTGCAGAGAATTATACTTATTTGAAGTAATTTCAAATGTTTTGTAATCGTAATTGCATACTCAAAATAATACTTCTGGAATAACCAAAAAAAAAAAAAAAAACATCTAAATTTCGGCATGAAATAGAAACTGTTTAAGTTATTCAGTACAAAATTAGTAAAACGACGAAAAATCGGTCAAAAAGCTTGGCCATTAAAAATATTTTAAATATAAAAATCTAGCTTAAAAGTTCCATATTTCGTTACCCTTACCCTATCAGTGGATTAGCCTATACCTCCGGAAAAAATATTTTAAATTTCAGATTTTAAGCAGCGGATGTTAGGGCAGAACATAAGGGGTATAATATTACCCTATTTTCTCCTCCACGTAAATATTTAAAAAACTCCCCAACATAGTGGATGTCTACACGGGAATAGCAGCCCACAATTTTTAAAATACTATCTCCAGTGCTTTGGGTTGGGTAATTAATTAAAGGCCAACTTTTTCTCCGTTTACTAAATTTTTTTAAGTTTTTGTAATGAAAATATTTTCATTACCATTTCATTGATGTCACAGATTAATAGCAATTATTTGAAGTTTCATTACCACTAATAATGCACCAATTAACAGAACTAATTTGCAATACCATTGACAGATAAAATTTCGAAAAATTTAATAATCGATAAATATCCTTAAAATCCAGGCGCGCTTCAAGTCATTTCGTTCCCTGTTTTAGTTTCAATACATTTACATCCCATTTCGTTGCTTTTGTCTATCATTTCAATTCCACTCTTTCCCCGTTTCGTTTTGTTCTCCTAGTAGTGTTTCAATTCTTCTCATTTCCCATTCCAATTCGTTCCCCCAGTAAAGTGTTTCAATGACACTTGCTTTCCGTTCAATTTCATTTCGGTCCCCTTATATAGTGTTTCAATTTCACTGGTTCCCATTCCATTTAGTTTGCCAATTTTTGTATTTTAACTTCGCTCGTACCTCCAAATTTCATATTTCTTACCAAAGTGGTTTGAGTAGGCCATTTAGGCACTTTTCTCTTTTTTAATCACTACTTTACCATGATCCTGGCGAAAATTCCAAAAAGTATATCAGTGAATTAGCCCAGGAAACATATTGTTACAAGAAATTTCTGCAACTAGAAAATTCTTCACACTAATTTTGACAGCTGGAAAAATCTAGTGTTGTAACAACTTGAAATAACTAGAATACCTGACTACTCATATAAATACGGGTACTTGGTTGATGCAGTAGTTCAGTTGATAAATAAAACGCTAAGTGTCCAGAACTAAAGTGTGGCTAACGTTTAGTCTATCTACACGGTGTAAATAAAGTGTGCTATTAAAGTGTTTTTCTTTAATTTTTAGTGCCTGTTTCAAATAAAGAGAGATATAAATAATTTCAAACAGTGTTTATTATTTGCAATATACAAATAACTCGATTTATTTAAAAGGTAAATAAATCAACGATTTTATAAAGGGTAAAATCGTAACAATATATTATAAATATCAGGTTTCTAGCCAAGGCTGTTTCGGGGGAAACTACTTCATTTTTCAACCTCCATATTTTTACTTGGTATTATATATCCGATCGGTATGTGATCAAAAAAAAAAATTATCAAAATCTATAGACGTGTTAAAAAATTTTAACTAAAAATTAAAAAAAAAAACATATTTTTAAAAAGATCGTTTTGATTTTCCTATAACTTTTTCTTGGTTTTTTAAAACCATTTCAAATATTTTAACGTGTCGTTTAAAAAATTAATTTCTCTGCGGCCAATTATCATACACCATAATATTCCATAGCAATAAATATTTGTTATTCTTTTAATATTTATTTAAAAAAGCACAAAAAAAAAACAGATCACCACTTAAAACATTTATCTATATTTTAAACTCCTATTTTTACTGTCTTAAACTATGTCTTAAATATTAAATTTATTTTAATTCTTTAAGCAAAGTTTAGCCTTAAGCCAAATGACGATGTTCTATTTCTTATTACCAGTTTTTTTTTATATTTAGTTAATGTTGTTCTGTGCATTTTTTTAATATTTTTTTTTATCATTATTTGTTGCAATTTGGCGATGAATAAATGAGGCAATATAGCAAACATACGTGCAAAGCTATTTAAGCATATGCGCATTCATACTTGTATGTTAAAGTCCAAGCTTTTTAGCATTTAACTAATTATTATTATAGTTTGCTTATAGGTTTCTTAGCGATGCTAAAAAGTATTGAACTAAATTCTAAAGTGAGTTAAACAAGAGGAATAAGAAGAAGGGGTAGAAGTAGAGTATATGCATATTAACCCGAAAACTGACACAAAATCAAAATTAAGCTACACTGGAAGGAAAGTATTAAAATTCTTTTTTAGTTACAATAGAAGCCAATAATCCTTGATTACGTAAAGTCTTTGAAACATTGTTATACCCTTCACCATATATGGTGAGAGTATATATTAGTTTGTCATTCCGTTTGTAACATGTCAAATATAGGTCTAAGACCCTATAAAGTATAATTAAAAAAAAATATTCGTGATCCTTATTCAGTTTTAAATCTATTAAGCGATGTTCATCTATCTGTTGAGATGGCGATTACAGCGCGAAGACCTTTACCTAGTTAGATAGGAGCAAAATCGGTCCAGCGGTTAAAAAGTTAAGTGTGAAAATGCGAAGGTACCTCTAAATTTTACACACAAATTGGTGTTCAATTTCATAGTAGCGACTAGTAAATAGAATATTTCCTTAAATTTTTTTTTACCATTTGCTTAGAAGTGACTAAAATTTTATATTCAAAAAAATTTTTTGTACATCACAATTTTTTTTTCACCTCAAAAAATTATATCACTACAAAAATTGTTTGAATATTTTAAATTCACATAAGAAAAATTTTTTTTAACCACAAAAAAATTTTTTCACCTCAAAAAATTTTTTTACCTCAAACTTTTTTCCACCACAAAATTTGTTTTTACATCCAAAACAGTTTTTCAACTCAAAAAATTTTTTACCTCAACAAATTTTTTCACCTCAACAAATTTTTTGACCCCAAACTTTTTCACCACAAAATTTGTTTTCACATCGAAAAAAAGTTTTTCAACTCAAAAAAGTTTTTTCATCTCAACAAATTTTTTCACCTCAACAAATTTTTTCACCTCAAAAAATTTTTTTCACCTCAAATTTTTTTTCAACCACAAAATTTGCCCACCAAAAAAAATTTCAACTCAAAAATTTTTTTTACCTCTATAATTTCACTGCTAAAATTTTTTATATTATTTGTATCAAAAAGAGTAGAGAACATTTTTTGTAATACATTGTGGAGTGTATTAAAAAAAAATTAAGCCTTTTTTTTACTTGTTTTTTTATCTGGTTGTATCTAGAAGAAAATCACTCTGGCTTATTTCGGGTTAATGCTGCAAAAAATGTTGCAACAACAACTTTAGCAAAATTTTCTTAAAACAGTCTTCTTTTGGTTCCATTTGTAGCACGTTTTGTTGTAATTATTATTGTTGTAGCTGTTGATGTTGCTGCTGCTGTAGTTGTTGTTGTTCTTGCTGTTTTAACTCTGTTGCTGTTTTGTCATGACAGCCAATTTAATGTGTGGCTTAAATGCTGTTTTAACATTATTTTATGTTTAGTAGTTACCGTCTGTCTTTCTGTCTGTCTGTCCGTTTGTACATATATTCGTTGTTGTGTCCCTCCATTCGTTTGTTTGTTTGTTTGACTGCCTGCCTTGACTGCCTATATTTCTCATGCTGGCTGTATCTTATGTTTGTATTTGCTTGCATGACTTGGTGTTTAGTTGTAGCTTTCCTGCTGTAAGCTGCTTGTGGGGTCAATTAGTTTGATGTGTTACGAAAAGAAGAAGAAGAGGAAAAAAAAATACTACAACACAAATCTAAAAACAAGGATGAAATATGTCTACTCTCTGTCCATACTTTATACTCAACAATAATTATGTTTGAAATGTAAAGCATTTAATTAGTTTTTTATGTTGTATAAACATAATATTATGATAAAAACAAAATCAAGTTTTGTTTTTTGTATAATAATCAATATAAATAACTAACAGCAAATTTTCTTGTTTTTAACACTTAATAATTAATTTTTTTTAAAAAGGGGTGCAAAAGAAATTATCAAGGTGCAAATGTTTTAACAATGTTATTGCCAAAATGTGTCTCTTTCAAATATCCGTGATTTTTATATTCTTCACCTCTACATGAAGAGGGTATAATTAGTTTGTGCTGATGTTTGTTACAACCACAAATATCGTACCAAGACCCAATTTATATAATACCAATCAACTTTGAATCACTTTTTGAGTCGATAAATAACTTTCTGTTCTGTCTGTTCTGTAAACTTTGTAATTAAACAATTCAGAAAGGTCTTCTCTGAATTGGGTTAAAATGGTATTTATACACACAAAACCATAGATATCTATCCAATTTTCGGAACTTGATCTGCCTGCCGGGAATATGACCCAAACAGTACTATGGTGTAGGGTATGTTATGATCGGGTTTGATCATTAACATTTGAATTTTCGGTAGAAGCGACAAGACTTTCGGTTATAAACATATCGACCGAAAATGATATTTTAGGGTAAAAATTAGTATCAAAGTTGTATAAAAACCTTTAGCTCATTTGGATAGATCTTCAAAATACCTTTTAATTGATGCCCAAACGAAAAATGTTTTTTTGACGCCACTATTTAACTATTGGGTCGGTTATATTGTCAGTCCGCTCTATTGCACGAATGTTAAAAGATCCATTTATTTAGTAACTAAAATTTTCTTTTAATTTTTTCGAAATCAATAATTTCTTTAAAATATCTTAAAAATCGTGGGTGAAGGTATTTTTAAATTTTTGTTCAGGTGGCGTATGATAAATATTAATTATGCTCCTTTCATATAATCTTTCATGTTAGCAGTTGAAAGGTTAAATTCTTTTAACTAAACTAATGAAAAATTATAATTTCAATTATTTGTCGAAATTAGTTATTAATAATCGAAATTAAGTATTTAAATTTTTATTCCGGTGGCGTATGATTTATATTAATTATAGTCATTTTCTACAACCTAATAACATTTAAACGGTATACTTTAAACACAGAGAAAACAGATTCGTGCTGACAACCGAATTTGTAGCCAATTGTTCGGTTGTGCAACTGATCCATTCGATTGGCAACGAATTCGGTTGTCAGCAAGAATCTGCTTTTTCGGTGAAATCACTCTATATTGAACTAAAAGTTACTTATAATAACTCCAGGGTTGAAAAAGTCTCTATTAAATTAAAGTCAGTAGCAGCCCCCATATTCATTATTACAGGATGAATAGTAGTATTAGTAGGATTTAAGATCATATAATCATATTCTTTTTATAAATTATTTTATTGCAAAGAAACATGAAAATTTTTATTAGTAAATTATAGAGAATAAAAATTGAGAAATTCCACAGAGCCAGCAGGATAGAATACTTAGTATTTTCGGTTGACGCTACCCAACCTTGTCAATACCCATGCTCTTCTTCTCCCTTTACGGTCATTGCTTGTTGATGATTGTCTATTTTATATTGAGTGTTTGGAAACAAATTAGCAAACTCGAAAACAACACACAATTAGACTTACATCAACGAAATTTAACAATTTATATTTATTCTCTATATTTTACAGTTTTTTGTTATGAACTTTAATTCTTAATGTATCTAACAACAAAGCTTATATGAAGCATTTAATTTCAAATGTTTGTCCTAATCCATATTAAATCTACAAGATAATATATGTTGATATATAGAAAATGATTAGACAATATTTTGAATTATATTTTGAACTGTATCCTTGTGTTTAATGTAATTAAGTTTTTGTTTGAATTGTTGATCTGTTATTTTGTAAATGACTACTATTAGTAGGATTTAAGATCATATAATCATATTCTTTCTTTGCAATAAAATAATTTATAATAATAATATGATTATATAAATACTATTCATTTACAAAATAACAGATCAACAATTCATAAAAAAACTTCATTATTATTACAGGATATTTTGTACTTTTTCAGAAAAATGCTTAAACCCACTTTATACCACGATGCTGTGGAAATTTTTTGACAAAATTAGGTAAAAAGATGTTCGTCGAAATTTAAACTTCAATTTTTATTGTTTATGCAAAATACTTAAAATAAATGTAAAAAAGTTTTTCTGTCTGCATTTCACAATTTTTTTTTTTTCACTTGAAGAAAATGGGCTACAAAATTTTCCGATAAATAATTTAATACGAATCCAATCACTTAAAAAAGCATCCACCGTAATGGCATCAGATATGAATTTATCGACCTCTATATTTCTCTTAATACATAATACGAATTCAATTCTTTTAAACAAAATTAAAATCACTAGTTTACAAAATGAAATTTTTTTCATGTACAGTTGATGAGAGATTGATTTCCTTATGTATTTTCTCCCGCTGAATTCGAAAATCAAGGTTAAATTTTTTTTTATGGAACAGTTTTTGAGATATTGTAATTTTTTTAATTTTTCGACCTTTTTTCACTTGACGAATCATATCTCGAGCTAGAAATGTCCGATTGGGTCGTTCTTGGTACCCAAATGCAAGATATAGAGATGACGAAAAAATATGTATAATCGGATCTTTGATCGGTACAGCCGTTCAAAATATATCGATAACATTAGGGCACATTTTCAAAAAAATCATATTTTACAGTAACACTTTTCCGACGGAAAATTACAAATCGTTAAAAAAAACGTCTGGTTTCTCTTCATGTGCGTAAACCTGATACTTTTACGTAAGAACTTAGACAATTTTGACAGCTTCTATAAAACGTAGTGTCGGTTGTTTGTATATTATTATCACAAATTTGATTGAAATTATATTCCATTGTGTTCATCAAAATGTATAAAAGAAAACGAGAATTTGAGTGCGTAAACAATCCATATAATTTCTGTTACGTGTGTGGCAATTTTGTCCCCCAACCAAATATACGTAGATTCACAGATTCGTTACAACAGAATTATCTGCAATATTTTGGAATAGCACCTGCAACGACCCAATCGGACATTTCTAGCTCGAGATATGATTCGTCAAGTGAAAAAAGGTCGAAAAATTAAAAAAATCACAATATCTCAAAAACTGTTCCATAAAAAAAATTTAACCTTGATTTTCGAATTCAGTGGGAGAAAATACATAAGGAAAATCACCTCTGATCAAATGTACATTTACGGTGTAAACTAGTGTAATAATACTAAAAAAAATGTTAAAAATCTTATGACAAATTTGTATTTAAAGACTATAGACCCCCGATCTAATTGATGTCAAAATATAACCTTTGTGGAAAAAAATCTCTAAAGTGTAATAATAGACATTATCAAATTTTATTTTAGCGCCAGAGTGTAGCATTAGTCAGAGTGTAGCATTAGCTTACTCCATTATATTCCAAAAATTTAATTTTAGTCATTTTTGCGAGGCTTTTTTTCAATATTTTACAACTTTGATGATTTTGATAATGTTTTTATGAATTTTTATGAATTTAACAGATATTTTTATAATTTAAAAAGAAAATCTGTCACCTGTGGCCTATGATTAATATTTATTATTACAAAATCTTAAATAACTTTTTTTAAGTGCAACGAATTTTAATTATCAAAATTGTTTTTGAAAGCTGTCATTTAATACTTTTCACTGCATATTCAGGATAATATGTTTATAAAATAGAAATTTAAAAAATTCAGTAATTTCAACAGAAATTTTGAACCGTTTTTTTACTACACTCACCAAAAAAAGTCTGTAATGCCAACTGAACATTTTGCTGTTATTACGGGAAATTCTGCCCAGCGGTATCTTTTTTGCTAATCTTAGCAACACATATCTGCTGACGTGTAGTACAATGAAATTAATAGAAAAATTAGTAACCGCTACTTAATTTTAGTAAACTTTTTATAAAGTGGAATTTAAAATCTGTTTGCTAAAATCAGCAAAAAAATTACTAAATATTATTAGTATTAGTACAAAATTTCAAATTTATTTTTTTAATAAGCATCAACATATTTTATTTTTTTTTTTAATATTTTAGACAAAATTAAAAAAAAAATCAAAGGCTTGAAAATCTTAAAAATTGGAAAAACATAAAAGAATTTATTATTTTTTTTTTAATTTATGTTTTGAAAAATATTTTAGTCAATTTCTTTTTTACTTTTAAGATTAAATTTTAATTGTCTTTATGGCTGATTTTTAGAATCAAAAAAATCTTATTAGTGCTATTTTAAATCGATGTCGGTATATTTACTTCCGAGCCCTTTTTTCAATCTATGTACAATTTTAAGGCAATTTAAGTTTGTAGGTGTAAGTTTTAATTAGTAATAACATTTCCTTTAATATCCACTTTTTTAAAATTAGTCATTTTTTTTTTGCTAATTTTAGCAAATCGGTTTTCAAAAATCTGTAAAATGATTTCTGAATTTAACAACAAAAATTTGTAAATATTCTGTCAAAATTCTATAATTTGTGAAGTGTAAATAGCAAAAAGATTTGCTAAATAATAATTTTTTTTACTAAAAATCAGTACAAAAATTGTAAAGCGGGATTGAAAACCGTTTACAAATTTTTCTACTAACTTTTTTTTCTGAGTGTACCTTGCAAAATCTTAAATAACTTCTTTCAACTGCAAGGGATTTTAATAATCAAAATTGTTTATGAAAGCTGAGATTTAATATTTTCCACTAAATATTTATATAGGAAAAAATTTTGAAATGTTTTTTTTCACTAACTTAAAGCATATATTTTACTATATAAAATGCTTTAAAATTTTTTCTATATATTTAAAAATTTTCTATGAAGCTTTAAAAACAAATTAACTATAATGTAATATCATAATTATGGCTAATTGCTAAACAAATATTTACTTTTTTTTTTTTTTAATAACTTGTTAGTTATTAACACTCACATCTAACTTCTGTTTTTTTTTTAAATTCGTCACAAAGTCCTTTTTTTTACTATTTTTATATCTAGTTATATAGTTTCATCCTTAACAATCATTTGAGTAACAATTCAAACTCGAAAACATAAACTTATGTTAATAATATAACATCTATGACTTAAAACAACTTCAATTATATGTATTTTTGTGACCCCTAAAGATACATGAACAATTTGTATCACAATTTATTTTAGCAACATTTGTGCATTACCAAAATACACTCCCTTAAGCATTGTGTACTATATACATTTTGTTTTTTGTTTGTTTGCCATATATTTTGTATTATGTTTCATTGCTGATAGTGTCATATTTGTAACATTTAACAGTTTTCCTATACTATAGTTTTTACTGACTTTCATGGTATAATGTAACATTATTATTATTATTATTTTGGCGCTTCATTTACTAACACATTGTAGCAGTTTATAATGTTATGTTATGCGCTATACTCTTGTCGCTACATTTCTGTATGTCTGTCTGTCCGTCCGTCCGTCCCTCTGTCTGTCTGTTTTTATAACCCTACATTGATGAAGCCTTCCTTGGCTTATTATACTACAATAGTAAAAATTTCTCCATATTGTGTTCATATAGATTGTAAGCATAAACATGAGTATAATTTTTTTTTGCTATTGTTGTTATTGTTGTATAGTGAGTGTGGTAATTAATTTCGTATTGTTCATTTTAATTAGTCAACTTAAGTGACAAACTTAACAACAATAGCAACAACAAACACAAATAGTAAATGAAACATGTACTAGTAGAGTACACTACAGACAAAATATATATACGAGAGTGAATTGTTAAGGATAAGAAATTAAAAAAGTACATGTTCCAATTATAAAATTACAGTCTTTTCAAAACAATTTGATTATTTAATATGTGGCGTATGATTAATATTAATTATATGAGTTGACTTAAGAAAATCAATTATAACTTTTTTTTTCCTATAAAACTGATGTGAATATCTAAAATTATGTATAAACAATAACATCATAAAACATTAATTGTTTTAATAGTCATAAACTGCATTTTTGGAATTTTAAAAAAGTGTGCCAAATTGCATGGGCTAAATTGTGTACTAAAATTTTAACCATCTTTTTTCATTCATTGAAATTTATCTAAAATATTCTTAGGACAAAAATGAATTTTATTTCAATTCAGTTTATAATGTTTGTAATTTTATACTTATTTTTTAGTAGTTAAAGAATTTTTAAAAATTTTTTTTTATTAGACATTCTTAGAAAAACAAATAATCAATTTAAACAAATTACCAATTTAAATAGTGAAAATTAATTATATTAGACAATATTTTAGAATACTAAATACTAGTAGTTCTAACGAAAAATTAAAAAAAAATCTTATTAGCATATTAAAGAAAGAAAAGCTGATACACCCAGAAAACAGTATCAGTTGTGTCCACCAAATTTGTTGCCAGTCGAATTCTGGTGGTGACGACAACTATCTTTATATAATATTATATTTTTAGTTGTGAAAGCCAATATTAAGTTGTCTAATTTAATATTTATATTCCACATAAATATTATTACGTTCCATAAAATTTTATTCTAAGAAAAATTAAATTTTTAGATTTTTCCGGTATCGAACCTAGGCATCCATATTCATAATTCACACGCTTACTTACTGTACCACAATTTAATTTAATTTTCTTCGATATATTCGTTATTTAAACATTTGAATATTTAATTTTAATTTAAAAAAATCTATTTTTTAAACGTTTGCCTTTGCCGGGATTTAAACTCGGAACTTAAGAATACTAGACTAGCTCTCAATCCACTAGCCCACAAACACTTATAAATTTTGATGACTAATTTTAAATTTAAATTATTTTTTAGGAAAATAAATTTAGCAGAAAATTTGTTTACCAATACCAATCGTTAGTGGCTTCTATAATCAATACAATCCACAATTCGGTTGGTTCAACTGAATCTCTAATTTAATGATGTATTTGATCAGAATAATCGTATTTATACAGGTTGGTTGAAAAGTTCCTGCGCTCACCAAGTGATGGCACTGCTTCTCAAGTTGGTATAACTGTCCTGAGAACACATGCAAAGTTGCAAATCATTCTGTCAATTCTTTCTTTGTTTACAAGCCATTTGAAGTTGACGTGTCATTGATTTTTTTTAATATGGAAAAAATTGAATATCGTGCAGTCATTAGATTCTTTGTTTTGAAGGGTTTAAAAGCAAAAAAAATTTATGAACAATTGTTAGAAGTGTCCTCACCTTCAAAACGCACCGTTCAATTTTGGGCTGGTGAATTTAAACGTGGTCGTGCCAGCCTTAAAGACGATCCACGCGAAGGACGACCAAAAACTGCAACCACAGCGGAAATCATCGAGCAGGTACATAATATGGTTAGTGAAGATCCAAGTTTGACTAAGCGTGAAATTGCTAATGCCATAAGCATCTCAGACGAACGAGTACTCCATATTTTACATGAAGAATTACGTATGAAAAAACTGTTTGAAAAGTTAGTGCCGCACACAAACTGGATCGAAAACAAATTTCTCAGCGTAATTTGGAGAGTTTTAAGCCGAATAAAACCGAATTCTTGCGTCGTTTTATAACTATGGATGAGACTTGGATCTACCACCATGATCATAAATTGAAACAAGAACGTTTACAGTGGACTGAAGCTGGTTGTTCAGCTCCAAAGCAGGTGAAGTCACAACGATCAGCAAAGAAGGTTATGGCATCGATTTTTTGGGATGCAAAAGGAAATTTGTTGATTGATTATCTTCAGAAAGGTAAAAAAATCAGTTTTTGGATCAGCTGGATGAAACAATTCGTGAGAAAAGACCTTGGTTAAAGAAGAAAAAAATCATTTTTCATCAAGACAATGCACCTGCTCACAAAAGTGTTTTGACGATGGCTAAATTCAAAGAATTAAAGTACGAATTGCTTGAACATCCACCAGTTTTACCAGATTTGGCTCCCAGTGACTACTATCTCTTCAGAAATCTCAAACAATTCCTTCGTGGAAAGCATTTTTCGTCGAATGAAGAGGCCATAGCAGCCGTAGACGGTTATTTTGCAGAGCTTCCGAAAAAACCATTATAAGGATGGGATAAAATTATTGGAAGATCATTGGAACAAGTGTATTGAGCTTCTAGGAGATTATATTGAATAAAAAAATATATTTCGTAACAAAAACAGTATTCTTTCATTTCGAGCGCAGGAACTTTTCAACCAACCTGTAGTTATCACTTTCAAATATCGACAAATTTTTAATAAATTTGATAGATTGTACTAATTTTCTTGTAAATTCACTAAATAAATGGTTCCTTCTGCTGTACAAAATTTCTAAACGAATTTTATTCGTAAAGTTGATTGGAAATACCAATAATTGGATAATAGTATCCATTTTTACTTCCTTTTCCCTCTTTTTAATTCCCAATGCCATATTTTTGGTATAATAATGGATTATAGGTTATTCCAAATAAAATAAAATCCTTACAAATAACTGTTAATGTATTTGATCGAATTGCAACCAATCTTTTCTCTGGGTGTATATTTTTTTTTTAAATAAATGTAAATCTACTAAATATTTTCTTTTAAGAATCTAACACATTTACCCTAGTCTTTCCTCACTCACCTATTTTTTTATTTAAGTTAATTATATATCCAACCACTTATATGCATCATCTAGTAGTTGCCTGTGTAGTATTTGCTATAAATATAAAATATATAATGTATCCTCGATAAGGGTAAAATTTTTCAGTGTTTCTTTTTTTTCTATTATTAGTATTTAACGTAATTATTGTGCAATTAAAATAACAATTATTTCATATATAAAATAAAAATTGAAACATTAAAATCCCGAACTACAATATACTTTTTTTTACATTGATTATTATTTCTAAAATGTTACTTTTTATGGTTTATAACAATTATCTCTAGTTTCTATATTTCTTTCTCTTTTTGTTACTCTATTTAATAACAGGCGTACAAAAATTTTAAGCAAGTACTTTTATTAAGTTTTATAAAACATATACATCTATATTTTTTATATAAATGACTTAAGAAAACACTTACCTCTGCAATAATCTTTAAATGTATTTTAACAGAAAAACAAAAAAAAAAAAAAAAAGGACTTACCACCACTTTTTCTTTGAAAATTTGTGTCTCTCACTCGCATCCCTTAAGTAGTTGTATGTATGTATGTAAGTGTATATATAAAATAACCCAAAATATAAGTAAAATACATTTGGTTTCTTATATCCTGTTACAGTTAGAGAGTAAAATACTAATACAAAAATACATACAAAGAAGTTCAAATAAGAAAATAACAAAGAGTATAATTAGTTAGGTAAATGAGTAAGAAATTATTTAGATAAAAAAATATTTAGTAAATTTAATTTTTTTTATAAAGCCGCCAGCTTTTCTTTCCACTTGTTAGTATTAAATATACATAGATTTACGTAAAATCGTTGCTTAATAAATAACACTCATACGCCATGATGTACCAAAAAATGAGTTTATTTGTAGAATTTCGATTAAGAGTATTATAAAAAAATCTTATCTAATGCCGTTTTCTGACAAAAAAAATGTTGCCTTTTTTCTGCCCTTTTTTTCAAAATGTATTTTTGTGCATAGTAATAAAAAGTAAAAGTACACAAATTAGGTATCAAATCAAAGGAATTTAAGATACTTATTTAATTGTGCTTAAAACTTGTCCAAGCATGCACAACTTTTTTAATAAAATATCAAAATATTCAAAATGTGACATTTTGTTAAAATTTCAATAGGTCTCCTAAATAAATACCTTTAATTTGTTATATAATTTGTGTAATTTTGCTTTTTATTACTAGTGACAAAAATACATTTTGTAACAAAGGGCAGAAAAAAGGCAACATTTTTTGTTAGAAAAGAAAACACCATAAGTCAAGTTATATTTATTTAAATACAAAAAAAAAATTTATAAAAAATAGTGATGCATTTTTTTTGCACAGTGGGTCTAAAATGTTTAAATTTTAATTTTCAAAAAATATCAAAGTTTTTTCTTTAAACTAAAGAACATTTAGAAAATATTTTCGTAATTTTTAATAATATTCCTCAAACTATACACTCACAAAAAAATGTCTGTAATCGCAACTAAAAATTTTGCTGTTATTACGGGAAATTTTGTTAATTTGAGCCCAGCGGTATTTTTTGCTAATCTTAGCAACACATGTCTGCTGACGTGTAGTATAATGAAATAAGTAGATAAGTTAGTAGCCGCTACAAAATTTTAGTAAACTTTTTCTAAAGTCAAATTTAAAATCTGCTAAAATCTGCAAAAAAAAAAATACTAAATATTATTAATATTAGTACAAAATTTCAAAATAATTTTTTTTTATAGAGCATCAAAACTTTTATTTATTTTTTTCAAAAAACATTTTAGACAAAATCAAAAAAAAAAAAGAAATCAAATGCTTAAAAATTGTAAAAACAGAAACGAATTTAGCATTTTGTTTTAATTCGGTAATTTCTGTTTTGAAAAATATTTTAGTCAATTTTTTTTTACTTCGAACTTAAAGGTCGAATTTTCGGTATCTTCACTTCCGATCCTTTTTTTAATCTATGTAACATTTTAAGGCAATTTAGGTTTGTAGGTGTAAGTTTTAATTAGAAATAACATTTCCTTAAATATAGTTTTTTTTTTTTTTTGCTAATTTTAGCAAATCGGTTTTCAAAAATTTCTAAAATGATTTCTGAAATTAGCAACAAAAATTTGCAAATATTCTGTAAAAATTCTGTGACTTGTAAAATGTAACTAACTAAAAGATTTGCTAAATAATAATTTTTTTACTAAAAATCAGTACAAAAATTGTAAAGTGGGATTGAAAACCGTTTACAAATTTGTTTACTAACATTTTTGCCTGAGTTGGAATGTAATTAGTGATGAGTAAGGAAACTGCAGTTGAATTCCTATTAAGAACTTATATTATTATTATTATTTCAGTTTATTAAGTCAATGGAATATATAAAATTTCTCTACAGACTATATACAACATTTATTATAGTTAAATAAAAATTACAAATTCAAAAAGTAACAATTTAAAGGTTTCTTTCGAAGTGCAAAATTCAATAACATGGTTTGGATTTTTATTAAAAGCAATTTCATTAATAGAATTTATATCATTACACGCTCGATTTAAAATACTATTTTGGGCATAGTTAGTGCGATGACAAGGAATGTTAAAAATATAGCGAAGTATTCTACGTGGCACATAAAACGATATCAGCGATAACAGCTTAGGACAGTCAATTCTTCCAGTAACTATATCATATATAATCCCATATAAAAATCGAAATATATATCAGTAGACATGATCATACATGAGCTGGTATATAATTATACATGAGAATACATGATAATATATGTCCATGTATAGTTTTATATATAACCATACATCATCTTATATATTTCCATATATCTTTGGATCCGATATTTGAGGGTATACGACCGCGTATTTTCATATATGGGCATATATGGAATGTACGGCCATATTCTCTTAAACTTCCGATCCGAAGATATATGGTATCATAATGGTTACATACATATGTATGAGATCATGTATGGTCGTATATGGACGTAAATGATCATGTATGCTTATGTATGATTATATACAAGTCCCCATGTGCCTATTCGTTAAAATTTGAAATCTTTTTGGCTTTTTAGATCTTAATAACACATTCACAATTACGAAATGCCTATTCTAGTGCTAAGTGCATTTCGCTCCCTTTACACTTACACATTTTTTGTATCTCCACTTTGGAGATAGGAGTACTCCAGCATTGTGAATTCAGCTTAAGACCTAATATCCTAGTTTTAATTTAAAAAAAATTATATTTTTCTATCAAATTTTAATAGCTTTATTTTTGTGCATTTATTTGAGATCTGAATTATTTTTGTTTCATGTGTTTGCCTTTTTCTTATATCGTTTTAATATCAAAAATTTTTTTTATGTGGCGTATGATTAATATTTATTATGAGATTACTTTTCAAAATCCTAAATAACTTTTTTTAACCTGCAAATAATTTTATTATTTAAAAATCTTTATAAAAGCTTAGATCTTATGATTTCATTCAAATGTCCTGGTTATTTTAGCGATTAATTAAAAATACTTAAATTCTAATATTTCCTGTAGAAATATGTATTTAATGCTTACGCCGAATTTATGTTTTGGAATAATTGGAAATTGGTTTTAATTTAAAATTTTTTAAGTACTTATTATTCGGTTTAATTTCAAAAAGAAAAAGATATTACTTTATCAGCGTCTGAAGTCGACTTTCGAAGTGTATTTCTTTGAAAAAAATTTTCTTAAATTTTTTGACAACATTAAAACAACATATACAAATTTGGAAATGCTAAAGCATATTTTTGCCTAAATTTCCAGAAAAGAGTTTCAAAAAACTACAGTATGAAGGCTAAAGCATATTTTATCCAAAAAGAAGAAAAATAGTCAACAAACTACAGTACGAAGGCTAACTTAGTGTTATATAAGTATCATAGATTTTTGTAAAGTATTTCTCCCACAATGAGCTCAATAAAAGGCATCCTTTAAATACTATTACGACATCAAATTTCAGAATTTTCGAAATTTTTAACAACCTGATAGATATTCTAATATTATTTAATAGATTTTTTGAGACTTTATGTAATTATTCATAAAAGCTTTCTAGATTTAAAGGAAGTTTATTTAAACATTTATGCATAAAGGTGTTTAAATATTATTTGAAATTTCTTTAGCTGTTATCGGTTAACAAAAGAATTTCTATGCTCTCAACATTTCAATTAAACTTCATTTAATTTTCTAAATTCTTTAAGTAATAATTCTCTAAATTTCTTTTGATTTTAGCACATTCTTAATGTATTTAAAATTGTTTAGGTATATGTGGCATATGATTAATATTATTTATTTAGTTATTTTTTACAAAATCTTAATTAACTTTTTTCAAAATCCACGGATTTTTAGTTTTTAAAACCGTTCAGAAAAACTAAGATTCCACACCTTTTCAAAATTGAAAAATTTATTTTTTAAACATATCCAATTTGATATCCATTAAATTATTCATTAAATTCTTTACTCTATAATTTCCTTAAATTAATAAAACAAAGAAAAAAAATCTGCTCTTCATTTTATTCCTACATTTGTGGCAAAAAAAAGACATAATCATAATTATAAATTATAATTTTTTCATATTTAAATTGACGCCTTGTTGTTTGTACATTAAAACAGATTTATCTTTTCAACTCTTCTTGACAAACCATATGTAGACTTTTTACTATCCTTGTAATAATTTTGAAATTATCTAGTAACAAATAAAAGAAAAAAAACAAGAATTGCAATTACATTTTAACGTAATTACATTATTTACATTATGCATATTATATGAATTTTTTTCAGACAAACCATTGTATAAATTAAGTAAAACCATACATGCCACAACTATATCATTATGGCTAAGCATATATAATCCTAACAAAATGTACTACTCCCTTATGGTTGTTGAAAGTGAAAAAAATAATAATATATAAAACATTTAAATTAGAACATGAAGGACTTATATTACGATATATATTATATATTTTTTAATATTTACAAATGGCAAGAGTTTTTCATTAGCATATATTTATTATAGAAACAAAAGCAAGATTATTTTAAATGAAAGGACATTAAAAGGGAAATTGTATAAAGGAAAATATTAGTTGCAATAGCAGGAATTAAATGTTTAAGTGAATTTTTACATAAAATTAATTATAGTTTTAAAAAAATAATTGAAAATATGCTGATTTTTTAATTAAAAAGACAAATATATTAACATTTTTGTATATGAGGCGTATGATTAATATTAATTATGAGAGAAATTTAAAAAATAACTAGAACTTTTTTTGTTACCGCCAGATTTTGTTTATTTAAAGTGATTATAAAATCGAAGACTGAAAGTTTTAATTTGTGTGTAATATAAAAATTGAAATTAAACATTTTTAGATTTTTATTCCATCATCCTCACTAAAAGTCATGTATAGGAATGTCACTTTTGTATTATATTAAAAACTTTCGAAATACTGGCTTGCGACCAGTTCTATAATAGATTTGCAGGGCATTTTTCATAAATTTTTCCTTCATTAGTATTTTTTTTTTACAAATTTAACTTTATTGGAAACCGTGACGTATGACTAATATTAATTCGAAGTTATTTTACCAAACTGGTAATAATTTGTTCTCCTTTCAAAGGATATAAAAAAACTAAAATTTCGAATTTTAGCCAACACTTTTTTTTTTTTTAAGCCTAATTTTGGCAATGTTCCGCCAGCTAATAGCTGCGACTTTAAAAGGCAAATTTGTTTTTTTTGTTCCATAAAAAAATTTAAATATAACTGTTGGTCAAATTTTAAAGGCTCATCGGTTGTAAAAGTCATATATCTTTTACATTGCTAATAAAAAATTATGTAAGATATTATAATTTCGAGATGCTAAAGAAACATTTTGTGATTCTGAATAATTTTAAAGATTGTCATAATTGGGTCCCAATTGTATTCTCTGTATTGCAAACTTTTCTATCGTAAATTGGCAACAAATTCGAGGAAATAATTTTCAAAAAAAGTACACTTCTAAGGGCGAATGTTAAAGCGGATTGCGATCTATAAGGACATTTAAAAAAATTTAAACACTTCAATGTCTAGTTAAAATTAAAATAGATGATAAGTGCTTTAAAAATTTTATTTTGAAACTAATTTTGAATATTTCATAAGCACAAATTTGATGAAATCTTTAAACACACATTTTTTTTTTAGAAAATATTGGAATTTTGAATGAAATCATTTAAATAAAATCATTATAAAAAGTTTTAAATAATAACATTATTTGAAGTAAATAAAAAGTTAAGTTAAGGATTTTTCAAAGTAATCTTATAATTAATATTAATCATACGCCTTATATACCAAAATTCAAATACAAATTATATCATAATACCCTCGTTGTAGCGAAAACAGACCAGAGCCTCTGGTGGGAATCGAACCCACGACCCCCGCACTGATAAGCTAGCACGCTACCAACTAGCCTAAACTCACCAAAAAAAAGTCTGTAATGCTAACTGAAAATTTTTCTGTTAGCACGGGAAATTTTGCTAATTTGGGCCCAGCGGTATTTTTTGCTAATCTTAGCAACACATGTCTGCTGAAGTGTAGTACAATGAAATTAGTAGAAAAATTAGTAGTAAACTTTTTGTAGAGTGGAATTTAAAATCTGTTTGCTAAAATCAGCAAAAAAAATTTAATTAATTATAATTAATATTAGTTCAAAATTTTAAAATAATTTTTTTTTATCGAACATCAAAATTTTTTCAATTTGTTTATTTTTTTTTTTTTTTTAAATAATTCACACAAAATTAAAAAAAAAAAATCAAAGGCTTAAAAATCTTAAAAATTTTTAAAACATAATCTTATTTATCATTTTGTTTTAATTTTGTAATTTTTGTTTTGAAAAATATTTTCGTCAAATTTAAATTGTTTTTAGGGCTGATTTTTAGAACTAAAAAAACTTCAGTGCTATTTTAAGTGAATGACCTATTTTTAGACATAGATCAGTATATTCACTTCCGATCCCTTTTTTAAATCTATGTATGTAACATTTTAAGACAATTTAAGTTTGTAGGTATAAACTTTAATTAGAAATAACATTTCCTTTAATATTCACTTTTTCAAAAATTTGTAAAATGATTTTTGAAATTAGCAACAAAAATTTGTAAATATTCCGTAAATTTTTTTTTTTTACTAAAAATTAGTACAAAAATAGTAAAGTGGGATTGAAAACTGTTTAAAAATTTTTCTACTAATTTTTTTTCTAAATGTACAAAATAAAGAGAAATCCATCAACAATGAAAATTCAGATCTCCAACAAATAAACAAAAATTATCTATATCTATAAGGAAAAACTTTAGAATCACTGGAATTTTTCCATTTAAAATACGAGAGATTTTGGGAGACTATTTATATAATTTCCTTCAGATTATAAAGGATTTCATTTTATAAAAATTAATAAATTCTGAGTTTTTTATGTTAGCTTTCTATGCTAGTTTTAGCAAACCGGTTTTCAAAAATATGTAAAATGATTTCTGAAATTAGCAACAAAAATTTGTAAATATTCTGCAAAAATTTTTTTTTTACTAAAAATTAGTACAAAAATAGTAAAGTGGGATTAAAAGCTGTTTAAAAATTTTTCTACTAACTTTTTTTTCTGAGTGTACAAAATAAAGAGAAATCCATCAACAATGAAAATTCAGATCTCCAACAAATAAAAAAAAATTATCCAAATCTATAAGGAAAAACTTTAGAATCTCTGGATTTTTTCCATTGAAAATACTAGAGATTTTGGGAGACTATTTATATAATTTCCTTCAGATTATAAAGGATTTCATTTTATAAAAATTAATGAATTCTGAGTTTTTTATGTTAGCTTTCCATGCTAGTTTAATTTCTAAGATTTTTTGTATACATACGTATGAAAAAATTTTCAAAATCAAAGGAAGTTCGAAATTATAAGGACTTGTTTAAAACCCCATAAAAACAGATAACATATACATGAAAAACTTCATTGATTTTACAAATTTTTTTATTCAGAAATAATCTTAACTTAAGGAGACTTTTCATTCTTTTTAAAAATTCTCACTTTTTCTAAACTGTGGCGTATGAGTAATATTAATTTAAATTCAATTTACAATATCGTTAATAACTTTTTCTGTATTCAATAGATTTAAAAAATTAAAATTAAAAATAGCAGCTGAAATTCTATGCCGTCTTTTTCCAATATAATGAAATGTTTTATTATATTCATTTAGTTAAAATTTTTACTACTTTAACTGTAATTGGGGTTTGTTTACTTTTTGTATTAAATTTGTCCAACTGTATTAAAAGTAGTAAACTGTAGAAGGTAAAAGATTAGGGTACCGATTCTCAATGATTTGCGAAGCTATGAAGTGATGCAAAATTATTCTTCTCTCATTTAAACGCAATGATAATAAATTACAGTTTTTATTACTTCACAATGAGAAAACTTATTTGCCAATAAGGACTTTTTTTTTAATTTTTAAAAATATATGCTTACACTCAAAAAAAAAAAAAGAACTAGAATTCAGAAAAATTTACTTATTTAGAGGAAAAAATGAAATGAAAACGGTGCCAAAGACCATTTTTGCCAATATTTAATAAAATTTGGTAAAAATTTCTAAATTATTGAAAAATTTTACTACTGAGAAGTAAATTTTTATTAGAAAACAGTAAAATTTCTTCCTAATTAGTTCATACATCATCTAAAATTGTACTGTTAGTTAGGAAATGTTTCCTTGGTTTTAAAAAAAATTTTTTTTTTATTTAAGTTCGATCGATAATTTTTGTTTACCGAAAACTAGTAATATATTTTACCATATATTTTAAAGTACTTTACACTCATTTAGTAGGTATATTCCCACTTTCGGAGGACTTCCGCTTTGTGAGGACATTGGTCTTAACAAGCTTTTTGCTATACAATTTTGTGTAAAAACTAAATTAAATTATACAATTTCATGTATTTAAAATATAAATTAAATTTCATTAGCAAAAAGGTAAACAAATTAAAAAAATGTACTGCAGGATATCCTAAAACGTAAAAAATTGTGACAAAGTCAGATTCTTTTCGTAGTTAATTAATGGTTCTGGTTGAGATAACTACAAAAAGGGACGCCCTACGTGACACACGACATCTATGGCTAAGGAATACTGGGGGTCCTTTGTCTTCTTAAATTAACTTATTTAAGAAAATTGTTGCAAAAATACAAAATATGGAAGTTGCATTTCTTGTTATTATTGGAAAATGGAAAAGTCATAATATTATTTATGGGATTTTTAGCTTAATTTTTATTTGACATATACAAATTGAAACTTTTTTATTATTAAGTGAAAAAAATAGTTTGATAAATATAAAGTTTAATAAGCGCCATTATGCCGTAGTGTATAAAATGTGCTTGCGATATTTTGTATTGTTGTAGTCAGCAAACAAAATTATTACATAAAAGCGTAAATTCGAAATTTTTTACCCTTTGCTAACAAAATTTTAAAATATATTTTAAGCTACTTTATGTTCAATATTTAAGACTGTTAAGATTAGAGATGGGCATGCTCACGCACAATCACGAACCTAAAATTACAATCATGCGCGATAGTTTTTTTTACTTTACTTTTTTGGCTACTTTAATTTTTTTATTTAATATTTATTCTTGAAAATTAGGAAAACTATTTTGTTTTTAATTGATTGTTTTTTTTGGAATAGAATATTGACAATAATTGAAACTTTTTCAACAAAAAAAATCCTATACCAATTTTTATTATTTTTTAAAAATTAAAAAAGTTTTACTTGAAAAAAAAAGAATATTTTATTAAAATGTTTAAAATGTATCTAAACTAAGTGGCATGAAAATTTTCCTTAGAAATAGTTCATTAGTTTCTAAAATCAAGTAAATTTTTATTATTACAAAAAAAAATTATTACTTTTTGTTTTTAATTGTCTGAACTAATGTTTAGTAAAAAAATCTTCAAAATTAGAAAGTGGTGTACTTAAAAACTGATTTAAGTTAGACACATATTTTGAACTAAATGGGAGTAAATTATGTCCTAAATTTTTTTTTTTTTTTTTTGAACTAAACTTAATTTTTTTACATTTTAGTTTGCAATTTTCTTAAAACTAAGATGTTTTTTCTTAAAACTAATAAATTTTTATTTAATTGACTTGTTTTTTCCTAAAATCAAAAAATATTACTTAGGAAAAATATGAACTATTTCTGAGTATATAAACTATTTTTCCTCAAACTTAGAAATTTTTATTCTTTTTAAGAAAATTTTTCTAAGTTTTAATAAAATTTTACTTAAATTGAGGACAATTTATAAACTATTTTGAAGGAAATTTTTGATTACATTTTAGTTCATGTCTTTTTTTTTTAGTGTAAGCTAATTTCAATACCTTTATTAATAAGCACTAGTTAAAGTGCCTTGTTTATGATCTTATATTTTAACTGTTTAAAATCATAAATTACACCATTTGTATAATTACACAATTTTTATAATTATCACCATAAATTATCATTTATCCATAGACAACTTTCTCATCTTTGAACATAAATTAAAATAATAAAATATTTAGCTTAAATTTCAAATCATTTAATGAACATATACTCGTAGAAAATAAATAAATAAATTACTTAATATAATACACAAACAAGAAAACTAACTAACAAACTGCATACATTATTAATAGCAAGCATTTTTGCATGTTAAACATTGAAATGACCCACTTAAACCACGCATGGTTAAAGACAACACACAGAGTAGAGAAAGAAGAAAAGAAAAACAAATTAAATGAAATAAAAAAAAAATCATTTAAACAAAAAAAAAAGCCTCTTATTAAAATTGTTTAAAATTTGTATGTTTGAAAAGATCCTCTGCAACAACACTTCCCACCACCTCTTTATCGATTTCCGTCAATCAACTTTCTAATTGCATATAAAAACAAAAATAATATAAAGACAAAACTAACATATAATCATACTTACTTATATGTTACAAACATAAAATAATAATTGCCAATATTACATTAACATCTTTAAGCTATGACTACTATATGTAAAATAGACACACACACAAAAAAAAACCATAATAATGATAGAAAATTTTCTTATAAAAAAGATCCCACTAAATTTATATTTTTTTCAAACATATCTAATACTTGTATTCACACACTTAATAATTAAGTAAATAAGTATAGTATTGAGATGGTAAAGTGAGACAGTTTTACTCTAAACATATGCAAATTATCATACAATAAAAATTTCTATCGAGCTTAAAAAACTGTTGAATGGATGGATAGTAAAAAGTTTTTAAGTTTGATTCCCACCATTTTAATAAAAACTTTAAACAATAATAACTAAAGTTGTTTTTCCATCAGTCCACTTACAAAATTCATGATTAACTTTTATTTCACTTTGGCATAAAACTCCTTTTCAAATATGTATCACCTGCCCATCTCCAGCAGTACTAACCCAACATACCAAATGACTTGAGAAAAATATTATTATAAGCTTATAAACACAAGCCTTAAGCTTGAAAAAGACTTGAGAATATATTGAAAAAGGCTATCGTAACAATTGTAGAAAAATCAAAACGAAACCCTCGTGAAAATATCATGTGTGCATGATTACTATAAGCTTATTCTTGCAATTGTAGAATAAGCTTACAAAAATAATATTGCATTAACTTGTATATACAAAAGCTTATTTGACTCAATATATTTATAAGCTTTTTTACATAACTGTAGAATAAGCTTTACATATAATATATTATTAGGCGTTGAAAAAGAAAAATCACAATTATTTTCTTTAATTTAATTTTTTTTATTTTAATTTAAATGTAAATAATAATAATTAATTTTAAAATTATAATTCATTTTTAATAAAAAAAATTTAATTCCTTTCATATATAAATAATAATAATTAATTCTAACCATATATAAAAATTATTATAAAAATAATTAAATTTAATATGCAAATGCACGTTTACTTTATAAAATTTACAACCAAATGAACACGCAAAACACGACAAATTAAAAAAAAAGTAGCGGCACTTGTTGTATGCATTATAAACGTAAAACAAAGACAACAAGACTAGAATGTATTGAAAAATATTTCTATTTCAATCGTCATATTGCGTTGTTTTTGTATGTTGTTTATAAGCAAACTTGAGAAAAAGTTATGTATAATAATCTTTTCTCAAGCATTGTTAAATACTGCTTGTAAATTCAAATTTTATAAACATTATAATAAACAAAATTAAGAAAAGCTTAAAACACACTATTAATATAAGCTTATTCTCAAGTTCTATTGAAGTTTGATTGCTTTATGGTATATTGGGAAGCTCACCACTGCAATTGACATTATTGTGTGTGTGAGTGTACGTATAAGTTGATATAAATGGTCACAAAATTGTCGTTTTTTTTTTTTAAGTTTTAAATTTTAAGAGTAGCATTAGACAATTTAAAACATTAATAGTGTAATGTCAATCTTTTAAGTGTTTTCTTACATGCAATATTTTATAGCATTTTTTTTTCATGTTAAGTTGCAGTTGAAGAATCCATGTTTAAAGACTACTTTGATTACAGAGTGTTAATGTTGTAATGTTGCATGATGTGTGTTATGTGTTGGCCATATAATTGAAATCACTTCATAAGTGATCGTTGCAGAAAGGAAATTGTTGTTAATAATGTTGTAGATATTGAACAATTATTGAAAATTTTAAAAACACTGTTAGAAATTTTAATTTATTAAAAAAGAAGTTATTGGAAAAGAAAATAATTGTGGTTAATTACCAATTTAATGTTGCATAATTGGTGGCTAGAGTCACAAAAAAAAAAAACAATTCATAGCTATTAAAACTTTTAGATGATTATATAAACCGTTTTAATTGCAACTAGATTTATTGCGAACAAAAAGTTATATTTTATATTTTAAAATTATTGTATAATTAATATTACTTAAACGCTTAGGTGTCCTGATCATATATTGGTCTGTATACACTCACCAAAAAAAAGGCTGTAATAGCAACTGAAAATTTTGCTGTTTTTACGGGAAATTTTGTTAATTTGAACCCAGCGGTATTTTTTGCTAATCTCAGCAACACATGTCTGCTGACGTGTAATACAATGAAATTTGTAGGAAAAATTAGCTGTCGCTACGAAATTTTAGTAAACTTTTTGTAAAGTGGAATTTAAAATCTGTTTGCTAAAATCAGCAAAAAAAAATTTACGAAATAGTATTAATATTAGTACATAATTTCTAATTTATTTTTTTTTATCGAACATTAAATTTTTTTTATTTTATTTATTTTTTATATTTTAGACAAAAAGAAATCAAAGCCTTAAAAATTGTAAAAACATAAACGAATTTATCATTTTGTTTTAATTTGGTAATTTCTGTTTTGAAAAATATTTAGTAAATTTTTTTCCACTTTTAAGGTCAAATTTTAATTGGTTTCAGGGCTGATTTTTAGAAATAAAAAACTTTTTAGTGCTATTTTAATTTTTAGACATGAGTCGATATATTCACTTCCGATCCCTTTTGTTAATCTATGTAACATTTAAAGGCAATATCCGCTTTTTAAAAATTAGTTAATTTTTTTTGCTAATTGTAGCAAATCGTTTTTCAAAAATTTGTAAAATGATTTCTAAAATTAGCAACAAACATTTATAAATATTCTGTAAAAATTCTGTAATTTATAAAATGTAATTGGCAAAAAGATTTGCTAATTTTTATACTTAAAATCAAATTTTCTAAAAAAAATTTCGAGATATAAATATATGAACATATATAATTATACATGGTCATATAAGTTGAAGCATATATGACCATACATGATATCATATATGATCATATATCTTGAGATCCGAAATTTTAAGATATATGGTCATATATGATCATATATACTCATATATGCTCATATATGTTTCATATGTGATCGTATGAAAACATGTATGCCTTCAAATTTTGAATCCGAAGGTATATGGAAATAAGTATATGAGGTCATGTATGATCATATATTGAACTATGCATGAACATACATCCCCATGCATGCTCATATATAATATATGAACATATATAATCATACATGGTCATATACGTCTAAGCATATATGACCATACATGATATTATCTATGACCATATATCTTGCGATCCGATATTTGAGGTTATATATGATCATATATGCTCATTAGACCGTACCTCAAAAAAAAAGTTCACCGTACACCCTCAAATATAAAGTATTTTAACAAGAAAATTTCGAAAATGTTTTTTTTTTGGCCGAACGGGGGTCGCCATTTTATATTTTTCTTTATATCTTCGCCATTTACCGTCGGATCTTAAAGTGTTGTATATCAATGTTTTTTGTCTCGCGGAGACCGATGTTTTCCTCGAAGGAGCCATTGACCTCAAGTAACCCGTTCTAGTATTAACCCACCAGACCTCAGTTGCTACCACCTTAATGAACTACCCTAATATTTAAAAATGAAAGCTCGCAAAAAAGCAATAAACTTTTGCTAGGAAAGTATTCCAATAATTCCAGCGGAACTATTATTTTATTTTTTTTTAATTTTTTTTGTTGCCGAATGTAGGGCATTTTTAATTTTTTTGTCATATCTTCTGTATTTACAGTCGGATCTTAAAGGGTTATATATCAATGTTTTTTTTCGCAATGATACCATTTTTTTACATCAAAAATCATTGACCTCAAGCACCCTTTTATACCACTTAAGGGGTAAAACCTACGTAAAAAGCCTATATATAAAAACTTTCTTTTTTTATTTTCTTTATTTACGGAGATGTGTTAACAAAGATTGGTTTTCACAAGATTTATGAAAGAGTACAAAAAAATATTTGTTTTGCACAAAGTTTTACAAAATGATAGTATATTTAGTATAGAGGTCCATGGCAAATTTTTTTTGCCTGTAAGGTGGTACGGTCTAATGCTCATATATGTTAATGTATGATGGTATGAGAACATGTATGCCTTCAAGTTTTTGAGGTCATATATGATCATATATTTAACTATGCATGAACGTACATCCCTATGCATGCTCATAAAAAATATATTTTTATATTTTGATTTTAACATGGGAAGTAAGTAAGTAAAAAAGTTTCATCAATATTTATAAAGAAGTTTCTTCATATTTGTAAATGTCCGTAATAATTATGAAGAAGTGCTTGGTTCTTGGGAAAATAAAACATAAGTAGCAAATTTTCATCTAATTGTCTTCAGAATTACAACCGGTAGCTTGACTGCAAAGGTCGTTCATTTTGCATGGACTTAATAAACCCTGTTCTTCAGAGTGGTTTTGGGTAAAAAAAAATACATAAATTATATGCTTTAGTTGATTAACATCTTATATATTTAAAGGTCCCCCTTATGATATTTGATTGCGATGCGAGCAATTTTTCTTTTTAAACTTCACTACGCCGTTGAGTGGTTAACATTAAATTCCTAATAAGTTATTGAATTATTTTATCCTCATTCACTGTATCTCATATAAACATTTCCTCAGGCCCCTCCTTTTTTTCTTTTTGCTAATATTGTTGTTTACGTTCAATATTTTTAAACTCCTCCCTATTTCTGTTTTAATAAAATTCATTTTTTTAATTAAATATTATGCTAATAATACAATTAAATAATTCAACAATTTGTTTTTTCTTCATACAAATTTACCATCTCTTTTCTACATTAAGTTAAATTCACAGTTAAACAAAATATAAAACTATATACAAAATGTTTAAAAAATAAAACCACAACTAAAACTACCAACACTTTAGCATGTGGATACAACTCATAGTTGTAGTATTTCTTTTTTTGTTTTGCGTTTATTTCATTATATTATATTCTACTATGTTTTGTACAATAATATTTTTATATTTAGCATAAAATGTAAATTTGTTTTTTTTTTTTGCAATTATATTAATTTTTCTGCAATTGTTGTTATTATATCATTTTTATTTGTTGGTTTGTTGTTTATTTGTTTATTGTTGTTGTTGTTGGTATATTTATGTTGTTGCTAGCAGTTGATGTTGTTAGCAGTTCAAAATGTTAATGTTTTATATACAAGTTAAATATTTTGCAAAAAGTAAAGTTGCTACTTGAACCAATGACAGTTGAGTATGATAAAAATTGATTTTTTTTTAAATATTTATCATACAAAACTGTTAATACTCTACATTAGGTTTGATTATACCTTTCATTTGATGTACTCTAAAACCTATATATTGGGGGGGTCTAAACCAATTTATCATTTCGTTTGCAGCACATCAAAATGCTACAAAGTTATAATATTTTAAATTATTAATCCTTAAGAAAATAATATTTTGCGTTGCTCTGTGCAGTTCCTTATTAAAAATGGCTTAAAAGCACGAATATATTAAGAAAAAAAATAAATTAATATATTAGGAGGGGTTTAAACAGTACATTAAGAGTGAAGAAAAATCGTCAAAAATAGAAAAATATTTATGTTTTAATCGATAAAAATAAAGTCCAGGCTGAATCCATTCCATTTCATTTATGGTGTTTGGTATTACATATCCACTTTTTCCCCGTTTCAATCAACATCGTTTCACTTTTCTAGTATTTCAATTTCAATTATTCTTCGTCCCTTTTCATTTCGCTCCCCTTATAGGCTTTAACACTGAACAACATATTTGTGAAACGCATGGAAGATGTTTAAATGTGAAACAAGTGTTTACATTGGCAACATCTTTCATCTTTCAACTGTTTCAGCTGTCAAAAAAATTTAAGAAAAAGACGCATAATTATTGTTAAAAAAAAATGGATTAAGAGAATCATTCAACATTGGAGTAGTTGTCGCTTTGCAAGAACAAACCCAAATTTTAATGTAGTACATTGAAATATTAAAGGCCATTCTGGAAGAAGATGATGATGAAGAAGAATTTTTGGTAGACATAAGAATGAAATTCTTACATGTGCCGCTCATTTTCTTTGGTGAATAATTTTTTTTGTTTATTTTCCGCAATGTGAGTTTGCTAGTGATGGCACAAAGAAAATTTATTATTTTGTAATTTTTTTAGTGATGGCAGTTAAAATAACGAAAGATGTAAGATGGAACAAAATGAGAAAGGATCATCTTTTGTAGATTTAGAAAGATGTAGAATTTTTAGCCTGTATAATTTTTATGGAAAGATGTTAACATCTTTGCAAATTGATGAAAGATGTGGAAAAAGGCTATTATGTAGTGTTTCAATTCTAATTGTTCTCTGCTCCATTCCATTTTGTTCCCACTGTTTAGTGTTTCAACTACACTCGTTCTTCATTTCATTACATTTCTATTTACCAATTTTAGTGTTTCGATTTTACTTGTTAACTAACTCTGTTTCTTTTTTGAAACCCCCACATTTCACCACATTTCTGGCGAAAATAACAAAACTTACCTTATATTACCATGAAATACATGTTTTAAATTTCGGGTCTCTAAGTAAAGTGGTTTGGGCGGGCCGTTAAGGGGACAGTGAATTAATTCATACTCTGGGGAACACATATTTGAAATTTTAGATTTTTTGCCAAAGCAGTTTGTGGAGTCCCCTTTTGTATCCCCATTTTCGCCACGTTAATGGCTAAAATGCCAAAAAGTATCCCATCAGTGAATTAGCTTATGATCTAGTCTAAGGGTTTAAGCAAACTGTTAACGGGGAGATTTTCTCCTTTTTGATCTTCACCAGGGGATTTCTAAAAACCCTATATTAGCGGATGTCGTAAGTCGAACGAGGAATCGACATACCTAATTTCAAATTTCTATCAGCAACGCTAAATATTCTGAATGATGTTAAATCCGTGGTGCTCATCGTCCGATTTAATCTCTATATATAGAGTTGACCAAAATCGATTGATTTTAAGTCAAAAAATTTAGAGGTGAATTATAACTCTACAAAAAATTTACACAGACTTGCAAACTATTTCTGAAATCAACGAATTTGCAATTTAAGCTTTTTATTTGTTTGTTTTTTTTTTTAAATCCTGACCAAGGGAAGTTTTTCTTATGGCTTAATATTGTAAAAAAATGTCCTGTTTTCCAGAATAGTATTTAAAAGTTGAAATCTTTTATCTATTGCCTTGTTCGTAGGGATATACAAAATTGTTTTAATAAGTTTTTTAACAAAAATAAATTTCATTGAAATTACTATCAAAATTTTATTGTTCTCAAAATTCATTTATAAAAATTATCCATGACAAAACTTTTATTTTTCTTTATAAAGTTTTACCAAATTATCTGTTAAATTTCTAAAAAAAAAAAAATACTTAAAATTATTTTTAAAAATCATGGCTTTGGCGAGTATAATAAAAATTCCACTAACTGGTATTCGTTGGATCAATAGATGTCGTGCCAGCTCATTGATAGCCCAATGTCAACAACGTTTACAATCTACAAAAATAAGCGATGGTAACAAATTGGAAAAACAGCCAACAAATTTAAGTAAATGTGCAGAAGCTCAACCAACAAAATGTGGTGATCACTTTAAGAATGGTCCTTGTGAAACTAAAGGTAATGAAAAGGTTAAACTGTCACAACCAGCTTCAACTTCACTGCCCAAAGATAATCCAGAAATTAAAATAAAACGTAGTGTTTATTGTTGTGGTGATCCTTGTGCCGATGCTTTGCCCCGGTTTGATGTACTCTACTATCGCCGTTCTGACAAAGTCAAACGTTCATATCAACAAACCTGGAATGAATGTCCAGAACTTTTTATCAAACCCAAAGTTATATGTTGTCATAAGGTTATAAAACCCAAGTTGAAGAAACGTCCACGTAAAGATCGTCCTGCTACAGCTTGTAAACAGGAAATTTCGCTTCAGTCAAAAACAAAATGTCCTCACATCAAAACGCCTCATTGTCAAATAGGACGTAAACCACCAAGTTGTTTGACTCAAAGAAAGCCAGCAAAATGTGGTAAACGTAAGGCTCCTTTTCCAGCATTTTCGGAATGCAGTCGTGGGAAATTGGGTGTAAGGCGACCGATTGAATGTAAATGTTTGGCCATACCTGCTATATGCGAAGTATGGGCTTATCATCATCGGCAACAGGCCATTAAAAAACCAAGTCAATGTTAAAAGTTTTTTCAAAATAAATATTTTAATTTAATTTAAAAAAAAAAACAGTCTTTTTGTACAAACGTCATTGCAATTTTTAGCGTATTAAAAAAAATTAACAAGAAATGTAAGGGTTTTCTTTCTACTCAAAATTTAACTTTAATTTTTTTTTAAATCTTAATTTTTGTCAAAAACTTCACTTTATCAAAATCAAAATTAATCAAAAATCAAAAGTCATGATTAAATAAAAAATTAATTTTAATCAAAAATCAAAATTTAATCAAAAATCAAAATTAAATCAAAAGTCATAATTAAATAAAAAATCAAATTTAATTCGAAATCAAAATTAATCAAAAGTCATGATTAAATAAAAAAAAATTTAATCAAAAATTTAATCAAAAATTAAATCAAAAATCAAATTTAATCAAAAATCAAAATTAAATCAAAATTCCATTGCGATCTCAAGGCACATTTACACTGTACATTAATCTGCCTGATAGAAATCCAAGGAGTAAAGTTTCAGAATTTTATAAAATCATTCGCAATTTCTATGGTTTGTTTAAAACCATTCATTTAAATTGAATTAGCTTATATTTTTCTGAAAAAGAAGGTACCCCAACCAAAACGCTCTGATTTTACTGAAACTTGGATATGCGATACAAAGCATAAATCTAAGAACAACTTGTCTGTCTCAATTTATCGGCCACCTCAAGAAATAGGGGGGAATTAACTCTGATCATTTTTGGGTACTTTTATGTTCCAACAGCATGATCGAAACTCTATATGAAAACTGCCATTAAATATTATTCGCCAAATGAGGAAGTTTAAACTTCGAGATGATGGAATAAATTGTAAGGCTCAGCGCTACAGGGATTGCCGCACTTTCGACCTGACCGACCAGGTCTTTCGTCAGCCTCATTTCTGTATAGGAAACTCTGTCAAAGATGGTTAACCAAAAAATAGGAATCAGATTTCTTCCGCTTTCCGGCATAGCATCCAAGTAGTATAGGGAAACATATAGCCAGCATGCCCGATTTTATTTTTTGTTCTACCACTTTTCTATCATATATCCAAAATTCGTCAAAATTTCGTTTAGATTTTTTTTCTTCTTCTATATTTTGAGACCAGACCATAAAATAGGAAACATTTCATCAGAAGGTACATCTAGCTAGAGATAAAAGTCTCTGAATTATTCATCTAATTCCTAATTGGGCAATTGGATCGATTTTTCCTTAACAGTTTTTTCTTCTCTAAACGTATTTTCAAAATTTAAGTATTTAGCTAAAAAATAAAGCTTTTAACATATTGGATTTATAAACTATAATAACTATGCCCTTAAAAGACTTAAAAATTTATATGCAAATTTAGAGAAAACTATGTAGGTACACAAACGAGTAGATTTTTGAAAATACTAAATGCATTATTTCATATTATTTATATGTTATCTTTATTTTGTAGTTCAGCATTCTACAGCTTCTTAGGCAAATAAAATAATTTTAATTTTCGAAAATAAAGTCTACTTTTGGGGGGGGGCATATTAAACCAAAAATGTTTGTATATTCTTTTCATATAAAAATAATACATTATAAAATATATTAAAGTTTTTTTCTCTGTTTTGTTTTCTTTGCCAAAAAAAAAAATGATTATGCAAATTCTAAATAAGTACAAAAATTTTCAAATTATTTTGCAAAAATCACTAGATAAACAGGGTAGAAAGAGGTATATGGGGCAGAGTTAGAAATATGTACATATATAGTGTTAGAAAAGTAATCATATTATGTGTAAAAACTTTCAAATTTTGCATTTACTATATAGAGCAGGAAAAAAAAGTTTAAAGGATTTTTGGATTTACATTTGTTTTTAATTTTTATTATTTTTTTTTTTTTTTGATAAGTATTTGCTGGTAAGGAAAAAGTCAAAAGAGGGAAAGAGATACACGGAGGGGGCATAGAGAATAAAACTAATTTAATTGCAAATGTAAATGTTGTGGATAATGTAAATGACAGGACTTTTTTTTGTTGAGGAACAACTTAAAACTAAAGCAAAATTAGAAAGGACAGTAGTAATGTTTTTTTTTTTCAAAGTTTTAAGTATGGTTTATAATTGTAAAAATTTTTTATAATTTAACTTATAAAGACAATTGAAATTCTCTACATATTGTAACACTTTTTTATTAGAGATGTATTTTTTTCGGTGTAATGAAAATATAAAAATCAATATATAAATTGTTCATGCAAATTTTGTATATATTATTTCGGCCTCTAGTGCTGATCCTTACAATTATTTCCAACTTTTCTTACATTTATAAATTTGTGTTTACTAAAGGGTGGTTAAATTTAAAGGGCCGATGTTGAATGTGAACCACACCTAAACGTTAAGTTTTTTCTGCATTTCATTTGACATTTCTTAATTTTAGACTAACTCAATTCGAACCATGGAAAGATACACAATCGAGCAATGCGTTAAAGTTATTCAGGCTTATTATGAAAATGGGCGTTCAAATTAAAATGCACTTTGTGATTTTTTTGGTCAGCATAATCGACCAAATGTGTCCACAAAATTGAGCAAACTGGGTCTGTAGGAGATGTGAAAACACCAGTGCATGCTCGCCAAGTTCGATCTGCGGAAAACATTGCTGTTGTTCGCGATAGTGTGGCAGAATAGCCGTCAACCTCGACTCGCCGTCGGTATTCGCTATCGCGAGATCTTAACGGAATTCTTGAAGCCAGAAATTGAGGATATGAATGTGCACGATATGTGGTTTCAACAGGACGGTGCGGTGCCACTTGCCACACAGCTAACGAAACAATGGCTTTTTTGCACGACAAATTCAATGGCCGTGTTATCTCAAGTGGTGGTGATGTCAATTGGACGCCAATATCATGTGATTTGACACCGTTGGACTTTTTTCTTTGGGGTTATTTAAAAAAAAAAGGTGTACGTCGATAAGCCAGCAACAATTCAAGAGCTAAAGGATGAGATAATTCGGCACATTAACGGCATAGAACCTTAATTATACCTCAGCGTCATCAAAAATTTGGACCATCGGACGGAGGTGTGCCGCCGAGGTCGCGGTTGCCAGTTGGCCGATATTTTGTTCCATACATAATTGGACCATACCATATTATCATAATAAAAAGAAATGACAATAATTTCCTAAATAATTTGTGTTTTATTCAAAATCAACATTGGCCCTTAAAATTTAACCACCCTTTATTAGTTAGTAACATATTATTATGATCGAACCTGATAAATTTTAAAGAGAAATATTTTATATTACTGTCTAATATTTTGAATTTAAAATATTCAGACTCGACATTACTTTCTGTATATCTTGTGTAGAATTTGTATATCTTGTGTAGAAATATTAAATATCCAATGAAAAATTCTTAAAAATTTGTTTTAATTTTAGATTTTAGACCCCAACACTCATGTATAAAAAATACGAAATTACTATGAAAACAACAAAATCTTTCGTAAAATTAACAAATTTTCGTTTATTTTACGAAAGTTTTTTTAAAACATTTTTTTTTTTTTTTGTTGATATTTTCACTTTTTGCTCGTTTTAAATTTCTGTAGTTATTTCTCCCTTTATACAGTTAAAGCCTTAAAAAAATGTTTGCACTTAAAAAACATTTCCAATATAACATTTTGAATGTCAAATATTTAGACTCAAGATTACTTTCTGTATACACTGTATAGATTTTATTAGCAATTTTCAATATATAATTGAAAATTCTTAAAAATTATCTTAATTTAACACCAAATCCCTACAATGATGTATAAAAAATACGAAATTACTGTAAAAACAACAAAATCTTTAGTAAAATTAACAAAATTTAGTTAATATAACGAAAATTTTTTTATAACATCTTTTTTATATTTTCACTTTTTGCTCGCTTTAAATTTCTGTTATTTCTCACCATATACAGTTAAACCATTAAAAAAATTTTTGCACTTAAAAAATCATTTCCAATAAAAAGCATAAATAAATAAGATAATTTATTATTATTTTGTTGTATTTTTAAACTATTTTTTTTGTTGATTTATAAAAAATTACTTCAAACAACAATATGTTAAGTTTCCTTAAATACTTAGGGCAAGTTGTACCGTAATTACTAAAGATTTTTTTGAAACTTAAGTATACCTTTTACTTACCACTTAAGTAAATTTTTAAAAAATTTAATTAATTAATCTTTGAAAGAATTTACTTAAGTGCTAATTTATACTTAAGTGGTCACTATAATTAATCTTTGAAAAAATTTACTTAAGTGGTCACTATAATACCGGCCCTTATTGAAATTTGTCATTAAATTTGTTTTAAAAAGATTTTAAATTACTAATAAAAATTCATGAAAATAGTAATTTAAAATCTTTTTGTTAACAATTTTAATAAGGACCAATCATTTTTGGTGGCCAAGCTGGTAAAGGTGGTGGTATATTATAGACTTGTTTGTATTTTAAATATCTATTCACTATACACTGAGGTGGCCGATCCAGACATCTACATTCTGTTGGTCTTCGGGCAGCAACACATGGATGACAACATTCGGAAAATGATGGATAGGGACAACATTTCTTTTTACAATCTGAGGGACCACGAGGATTTTTACAAATGGGTGGAGCCCGCGAAGAACGGCAACATGGCATACGTATACGTGGACATTTTTTTGTTGCATTAAGACAACATAATGCTTTCATTTTGAGTGAATCAAATTCACAGGCTGTTAAAGGACAATCCTTCTTTTTACGTCTGCATATGGGTGGCAATTCTGTACTATCAAAACAACATATTTTACGTTTTTTTATCTGTATGTTTGGACATTCAACCCAAGTTTGTTGATATGGCCTCTTGGCTTTATCCGTAGGACAATAGTATAGAGTATCAAATCTGGGTAGCATTTCAGGACATGGATTACCACAACATTCGGCAGGCCATTCCCATACAGATTTTTTTGGTAGAATGTTACGATTTGATTTTAAATCTTTTTTCTTACATTGCAAACGAGCATTTTTACAATTGCAGGGATCTCTAGCCAATCGTTTAGCACCACAACATTCAGGTCTTGGTTTACAAGAATCTTCTTGAACTTCTGGACATTTGCTAAAAGGTACTGGACAAAATGGTTTTTTAGGCTGACATTCAGCTTTCTCAGCTATTTTTTTGGGATATTCCATAACACAGGGATATGTTTTAGGACAATCTTTACTGCTGGCACCACCAGCATAAAAACGCATGGCTGCATGCATTAATGTAGAATTCATGCGTGATGTTAGATGTTTTGTAAATAAGGATAAAAACATATTGTTTTTTTTTAATTTTTTAATTGTTTAACAACTTTTGCGATTTTTTTTTTTGTTATATCAAAGATTTTTACTACAAATTTAGATAAATTGCCCGAAATTTAAAATTTTTTAGCGAAAAAAATTGTAAAATTTTTATATAAAAAGCTAAAGAAATATGTTTTAAAATTATTGAAAAAAAATATATTAAAATTTTGATTGTAAAGTAATTGGGAAAATGGATAAAAATTCTAAAGGTTTTAAAAAACGTATCGTAACCGAAACACTTAAAAAAATTTATTACAAAAATGTATGCATAAATAATCAACGTTTTTTTATTTTAAAGATTTTAGCAATTCAGCTACAATTCAGCAACAGTGTTTCTCTGAAGTATACATTTTTGTGTAATAATTTATCAACGACTTTTAAAATTTGGACTAAAAGTCTTTTTAAAGTTAAGATTAATTCACTTGATAAGGTTGATTCACTATTTTCCAGTATTCTTTTAGATGTGAGATTTTGTATGCCCCTAATAATGGAAAATAGTAAATTCGGGTAAACAGGAAAATTTTTTAGCCTGTGTATGCAAATTTATCAACTAAAGTTTCTGTGAACTATTGAGAAATTCGTTAAAATCTTAAGTTATTGGTTTCAGTGTAAATATCTTAATTCAACAACAGCAATAATTTTTATTCACTAATTTAAATATTATTTTTTTTTTCAATAATTCACCTAAACTTTTTTTTCAATTCAGCGTAAATTTTTAGATAAGCTTTAATATCTCTTGTCTTTATTTACCATATTTATTAAAATTGCTAGCAAATTTGTTACAATTTTTTATATTCAGCAAAGTTTTTATTATGCGTTTATAATTTAGCCAACGCTTTTGCAATTCATTAAGCACTTTTACATATATTGACTTATTTATTATTTATATATTATGTTTACACATATAATAAGCAATTCTGCTAGATTTTAGTTTATTCAGCTAAGTTTTTGTTGTGCATTTATTAACCATTTTTTTGAGTTTCGTATTTAAAATTTTTTCCGACCTATTCACATAATTCAGCTTTAAAATATAGACAACATGGCCGGGGTTTGTGAATTCAGCTAATAAATAGAGATGTAATTTGCATATTTCCATCATTCAGCTAAAAATTACAACTATGCTGTAGTTTTAGAACTATGTAATACCATTAATTTTGTATTAATACAACTTCAAATGTTACTAATTATTGTTTTTTTATAATTCAGCAAATATTTTTTTAATTCAGCAAACTTTTTTTTAATAATTTTAAAAATATTTCTTGCTTAAAATGAAATCTTAATGTTGTTTTTGAAATATGGCTTAAGTTTTTTATATTCAGCTAAGTTTTAAAAATTTTTAATAAGCTTGTTTGCTTTTTTACTTTTTTAATTACAATTTTAAAGCAATTTGAAATTTTTATACACAGTTTTTTTTGTACAAATATTTAAAATTTAGTTAACATTTTTATAATTCAGCTGGCCTTTTTCTTACTTTGCAATCATTTTTTAACTAACACATTTATAATTTTATCAAAAATCCATCAATATGTAGTTTTTTTTATTTTTCAATTCAGCTTCAGGATTTTTTTTTTTTTTGTCAATTCTATATACTCAGTTAATTATCAATTCAACATAGTTGATCTTAAACATTGAAACGTTATGTTTTCACGTTTTAATTAGTCGACACGGGGGACAGACACCTTTTTTGCAGCGTATACAACTACATACATAAGTAAGCAGCTTGTTGTTTTTTATAGATCATTTACTTGTTAAGCTCATTTACCAATGCAATAAAAAAAAGAAACATTTAATCTCTAAGATCATTAACATATTGTACGCAAAATACATGCAAAAATTTTGGGTAAATGTATACTTTTTACAATTCTATAAAATGTTTAGATTAAATACCAAACATGGTGGGTTAACAAGACATAAACGTAATTGTCGATATAATAAAAAAAGCAAAGCAAACCACAAAAATAAAAAAAAAACACATTTTAAACTTTGTTAAGCTTCTTTTTAGCAAAAAATAAAATTAGGTTACATATCTCGAAAGAGACAGTAAGAAAAATTTAGAATCAATTTCACTTGTAATCGCATTTAAACATTTATAGAAGTCGTTTTTTTTTAAGATGTTTGATTTCACAATAATTTTTTGTTATGCCATTTAAATAAATGCATTTAATTTGGCTAAATGTTCAATTAAATGAACATGATTCTTATACATTTTTGGTAGTAAATTGCAAATTCTTTTATAACGGTGTTATTTATTTGTGTATTATAATGTAGAACACGATCTGTTTGTAAATTCAAAATAGTTGTAAGACGCTGCAATAAAAAAAAATATATATTTTTAGTAATACTATACGGAATTTGATTAATCTATGATTTGATTGTCATTACTTTAGTTCAATTATAAAAAATTTAAGATAAATATAAATGAACTCAAGGAATTGTTGTTTTGAACAACAAATTACAAAAAAAAATTGCTTGCTGAATTGTATATTTGATAGCTGAATGAGAAATATGCTAAGACGACATAATATATATAGATATAGCTAATGATTTTATAACACAAAATTATCTTCATAGCCGATTTATTTAGCTGAATGTTTAATTTTTGTAATTAATGGTTTAATTGTGATAAAACACTATGAACCTTCAATTTAAATTCAATTGTAGAAGAAAAAACATTGCTGAATTAGATAAGTATAAGCTAGACTTGATATATGTTCAGCTGATTTAAATTAGAAAAGCTGATGAATGCTAAATTGAAGTAACAAAAAATTTTAAAACCGAATTGTAAATTTTTAAAAAAGCAATTAAAAAAAATAAAATAATCTAGCTGAATAAGAATTTATTTAATATAATCCTAAAGAAATAAAAATAAAAATTATTTTTAATAAAAAGTTTCATAAAATCTTTGCTGAATTGTATTAATTATAGCTGAATTGGAAATATATCAGCTAAAGATTTTATAATATATAATTGTTTTTATTATAAAAAACCAATAACAAAATAATTCATGCTGAATTATATTTCAAATAGCTGAATATACAAAATTATTGTCTCTGCATTTTATTTAATAAGAGAACAATAATTCTGTATAAAAGTAATATATTTTGAAACAGAATTAGTAAAAATTCTAGCAAATTAATAAAAATTTACAGTATAAAAAAACTAAATTTATTTAGAATTACAAAAAAAAAAACCCTTGCTGAATTGTTTTAACATAAGCTGTATGATAATACAATTTAATATAAATGAAAATAAATTAATTTTCTTAACAACCATTGCAAAAATATCTTTGCTGAATTGCATTATTATCAGCTGAATTAACAAAATTTTGAACGATATCAAAAAATCAAATTAAAAATCAATAATTCTTTATAAAACTAATGCATTATTAATGCAAAAATTTTAATTTATGAAAGACATCAAAAATAAATCTAATTCATGCAATTTTAACAAATATGTAAGTTATAAACATCTCTTTTAAAATATGGCATGATAGATAGACAGACAATTAGAAATACATATTTTAACAAACAACAGCAACAAAAAAAAAAAAACACCTACACCTAAAATATTGCCATAGCTACAGAGCTACAATATGTTGTAGCTACAAAACCGCATTATGTTTTACTACCTTTTTACAATCTTTTATTGAAGATTTTGCCAACAAACTTCTTATGTATGAATGTACTCGTATCTTTATTCCCCTGTATGTATATACACTTAATTAATACAACAGCCTAAAGAGATTTATAAACGGACATACATATATTAATAAATTATAACTTTACATACTTATAAAACTGTCTGGCAAATAGAAATCTATACAATTTATAAAGGATAGTTTTTGTAAGGTTTTTAGTTAGTTGGTAAAGGCAGGCAACAAAAAAAAAAAGGATTGATGTAAATTTTAGAGAAAATAATTAGAAATTATAATGAAGACAAGGATTCAGTTATAAATTGAAAGATTTAAACTAGATAATGTTTAAAAGGATTTATATTAAGCATCTTATGCATAAAACCAATTCAGTCCATTATCTTCTAGACCTTAGATTGGATTTTTGCTGTCTTACATAATAATTTGTTTTATAATAAAAATTATTATGCATATCGTATGTCTACAAAACTTTATTTACCATAGAATTTTAAATTAATCAAATTCATTTCTCAATAAAAAATTATGAAATTTTTAACAAAATACTCTAAACAAGTTTAGCTAGATATTTCTTTTTTTTTCCATTTTATTTTTCTTGATATCATTACAAAGATATTAAAAATTATTTATTAGTGGTATGAAAAATAAGATAATATATTCCTATTCTTATTTTCTTCGTTTAGGGAAAAAAATATGTAAATTAGTTAATTCAGCTCATGTTGTGATGGTTGTTTAGTTTAGTTTTCTGTATGTTGATCTTCATAAATAATGCGTTCGCTGATGTTCATTAGGCATGTATGCATGCATTCATGCTTATACGATAATAATGTATGTATGTTCTACATGTTTTGACTGTCTGTCTGTCTTTATGTTAATGTTAAAGAAGTTACCAAGATCTATAGATAATACAACAACAAAACCTCTAAAGATACATTGATGTTGTGGAAGTAGATACAAACAAACAAAAAAAAAAACAAGATCATCATTTTGTCAATCATTGCTATGAGTTTTGATGCTGTATTGAATTTATTTCGTTGTTACTTATTTTATCAGCGATGCACAAACTTAAATTGATTTCGTTTGAAAATTTCAGACAACACTAAAAATCTTTTTTTTTACTCTTAAAATTTTAAGAAATTTTAATAAAACTCTAGCTGAATTGAAATAAATATAGCTGAATTAAAATTTTTTGAAGCTAGAAAATAAATTTAATTACAATTCAATTATTTTTAGGTTTAAAAGCCAATGCTGAATTACTGAATTGTCTAAAATTCTTATAAATTTCTATTAAATATCTGGCACAAAACTGAAAATAAGTAGTTTCTAAAATATGGGGATTCTCTTTTATACCTTAAAAGTTAAATAAACATGTTTGATATTATGAAATTTATAGCTGAATTAATATTTTATTTGGAATTTATTTATTTATAATTTATTTAATTATAAATCAAAAAGTTTAAGTAAAAACACAAAGCTGAATTGCTTAATTTTAAAGTACTCTAATAGGTTTGTTTACAAATTTCTTAGAATACCAAAAAATCGTCATTTTTCACAAAAAACATCTTAAGCATACAAATAGTTATGTTAAAATATAATTTTTCTAATAAAAGTCTAGCTGAATTAAACAAAAATTTAGCTGAATTTAAGTTTTGTTCAGCTTAATAGTAAATTTCATTAAAAATCAATATTTTTAGCTAAAATCAACAATGCTGAGTTGCAATATTTCTTATTCAAGATGTAAATAGTGCTTTCTCACATTAAAAATACACAATTTTTAATAAAACCTCAGCTGAATTAAAAAAATTATAATAGCTGAATTCAATTCAGGTATTTTCTTACTAAATTAGCAATGTTTAACATATTTGTCAGTAAAAAAAAATCTAGCTGAATTTGTAAAACCACAGCTTAATTAATTTTTATTTTCAGCTTAAAAGTCAATTTGGTAATAAATCGTCAATTAAAGGTACACAAATTTTTGCCCATTGTTATATTCATTATAAAGTTAATGGATTTTGTTTCCTCGTCTTTTTATGTTAAACAATTTAAATTATTGCTACTCGAACTATAGAATATAATACAAAAATATATAAAATACATTTTTTTATAAAAGTCTTGATGAATTTATTAAAATTCATCTGAATTTAAATTGTTTTATGCTGAATGGTTAATTTAATTCTAAATCATTAAGTTTGGCACACAAAATTATTGCTGAATTATTGAATTGATTGATAATTTTACATAAATCTTCATTTCGTACTTGAAAAATATTCATGTATTTTTGACGAAAAATTTTTGGTTTTTAGATGAATCTCTTGCGCTTTAAAAAACCGTGAATTGGATGTCTTTCCAGCTGAATAATTTTAGATTACAAAATTATTGCTGAATTGTTGAATTCATTGGCAATTCCACATAAATTTTAATTTCGTACTGAATATGTGATATTCAACCTTATTGAATTTATTCTATAAATGATTTCATAAATTATTTTAGCTGAATAAAAATTTCAGGGATGTATCCTTAGTAGCTCTGCGACTGTTAAAGCAATACATATTAGAACTGGATTTTATTTTTAAATCCTACAGCCTTAGATTTCTCTTCGTCACAGTTTCCAGAAATACGAAATTTTGTTTTATTAAAAAAATCATAAAAATTTAAGCTGTTCTTTGATAAAAAAAAACAAACGATATAAAATGTAAATTTATGCTGAAAGCGGCCCTTCAATAAAAACAAGTTTGCACATCACGGACAACATCCAGCTAACAATAATTGCTGTATTTGTAAATGTAACTTGGCTGTTTTTTGTCAAGAATTTCATATTATTACACATAAACTGAATGAAATCAATCTAGTTTATAAGTAATAAGAAAACATAGGATCACTAAATAGAGGCGTAGCATAAAAAGGGGGTCATAAATTCATAACAGTGTTAAATTTAAAATTTTATAAATTCTTTACCATTTTTGGGGGGTTGAAAAAATTTTGTGAAAAAAAATAATTTTTTGTTTTAAAAAGTTTACTTAAAACTTTTGAACCGATCGACCGATTTTTCTAATTTTTCATAACAAACTGCTGTTATTATAGGGAAATCTTTTGCTAAAAAGCTTAGATATTTCGCTATATACTAAACGATGTGATTCTAATTTTCTTTCCGAAACATAAACAGGTTGTTATTATTCCTATCTCTTTGTCAGCCCCTTTTCAACTACGCTTTGATTTAAGTTTTTTTTCCTGACTTTGCCTTTGTATTCATAATATTTACTTAAGATTACCCCTTTTTCTGATGTTGAAACTATTTTGCATTGGTAATTTGTTTAAACGACGACTTTAATCATTCAAAAACATTTCAAAATATCATGAGTTGGTTCATCTTTATACACAGAGGAAAAAAAAAATATAATATAAATCAATCTTTAACAATATCATTATACCTGGATATCTGTAAGAAGTTGTTTTGTTTCACAAAAAAAAATATAGTATCTATATACGACATTTTAAGTATATGCATATAAGATGCTTTTTATTTTATATGACAGTATTTTCAAATGAAAATTTCTTATGTTTATGCTGATTTATACGTACAGTATCCCGTTTTTGTTTTTCAACGTAAAAATTTGTATATTGTATATTGAAAAGGTATTGTTGTTGCCTAAAATAATTTTTGATTTTGTATATGATTTTTAGTAAAACATTGGGTTATTTAGCATATTTTATGGTGATTTTTTTTTCTTGTTGTTTGTATTTTGAAAATAACATTATGTAAAATTGTATACAATATGACATGTTGTCATAAATCAACTATAAAGACTATAAAAGGTAACAACAAAACACACTTAACAAAATCAAATCATTTATTTTAAGAGTAGTTTTTTGAAGTTTTACAAAACAAAATATAATTTTTAAATTAAATTCAATTATAAACCTTTTTGGGGGAAAAATTCCTATAAAATGTTTGTTACTTTAAAATAAACTAATTATAACAAAATTTTAGAAACTTAACTAAAACCCCCCTCCGCTCGTTATCCATAAGCAAATGAACCACTATTACGATACTATGCGGAAAATGAAAGGCTATTCTTGTCTAATATTACTAAGTATGTGTATGTGTTTTTTAAGGAATTAAGGACATTATTAGTAGATATTACACATACATACATATATGATTACATATTTAATTTAAATATGGTTACCAGACGATTTACATACACATTTGTACATACACACATATATACCTACAAATAGTTTTAAAAGTGTATACGGTTTTTAGTTAAGGATTTTTGGTTTTCCAAAAAGGGAACACATACAATAAATATGTATGTTATGTAGTAGTTTTATAATGTATATTTGCAAACCATACAGAAATTGTATGTTTAACATTTACATTTATATTAAATGTTAATAAAACGCTAATATAAATGTTCTTGTTCATTAGGTGGAAGGATAAAGTTTTCAAAGTTTTATAATTTTTGTTTGTGTATGCTTCAGAAAATATGTATTAAAAAGTTCCCTGAAAATCTACATTTATATACATATACATATATTTGTTTGTGTAGTATAAGATTTGAGTGTAGTTCAGATTAATAGTTCTCAAATAAAAACAAGGTTACCGACTAATCGTCCTATATATTTCGGGCACGCTGTTTACAATGTCGTAATCTGGTTTCTTCGTTTTTGGCCATATTTTTCGCGAACAAAATTTTCTCAGATTTAAACGCAGTTTTTTATAAATATAATTTTTAAATTAAAAGATTTTTTTCTTTGTTTTGGGAAATAGGGACAATTGTTTATCAAATTTGTTTAACACTCTGATTGATTGACTCACTCACTCAACATTGCCCAGCCTATACTGCTGGAGCCAGGAACTTGAAATTTGCGGATGGGCAAAGAGTTGAAAGTATTCCCCATTCTGTCTAGAAATCTGAAATTAAAACATGTATTCTCTGGAGTATATTCTAATTAACTGATGAGATACGAGAGCGGATCAATAAGTCCGAGATTTTTTGAATGAAACACAGTTTTTTGGAAAAAAAAAATATATATATTTTTCAACATAATCTTCTTTTAGCTCAATACACTTAGTCCAACGTTTCTCCAATTTTTGTATCCTATCTAAAAAATAGGATTTTTCGAGATCCATAAAATAGGCATTTATTTGATCAATAATTTCATCGTTGGAGCTAATTCTCTTTCCACCATGCCATTTCTTTAGGTTTGGAAATAGGAAATAATCACTGGGGCTTAATCCGGAAATGGCGGATGAGGTACCAATTCGTAGCCCGATTCATGGAATTTTGCCATAAAGACTACACACGTCACACGATTACGTTTATGGTCAATTGAGAGCAAACGCGGCACCCATCTTGCAAGACAGGTTTCTTAAATCCAACTGATCATTTAAAATCGAAACCACACTGCCATATGAAATGCCTATGGCATCATCAATCTCACGCATTTTTACTCTTCGATTGGCCAACACCATATCGTGGATTTTTTTTTTTGACATTTTCGGGTGTATTGACCTCAATTGGCCGTCCAGAACGTTCAGCGTCATTTGTACTTGTGCGACCACAACGAAAGTCAGTAAACCACTTTTTTACCATTGAAATCGATGGTGCAGAAACTCCATAGTATTTATCAAGCTTTTTCTTGTTTTTTAAAAAAAATCAACGAGCTTGTATGTTTTGAACAGCTGTTAAACGCAAAGTAAATGATGGATGGATTAAAATAAGGTTATAAAAGCGGAAAGACTGACCTGTCAAATGTGTTCCATGCGTACTATAGGCTATTTCACTAATAAGACACTTTTTGGAACATTGTAAAAATGAGAATTCATAGGTGGAAATGTCTCCCCCTTAACATTCTGCAAAAACCTGATATGGTCTAATTCACTGATAGCATAGTTTTTGAAGTTTTTCATGTCGCAAAATATAGATTCAAAGGAGGAAAATTACCGCCCTTAACGGTCTTAATCGCTTTCGCTAGAAACCTGTAATCTAAGGGAGTGAAATTAAAACACTTAAAGCTAAGAAACGAAATGGAATGGAGCGGGGAACTAGTGAATTGAAACACCAGACAAAAAGAACAAAATGGAATAAATCGGCGAACGAGTAGAATCGAAACACTAGACAAGGGGATCTAAATGGAATATAGCGGAGAACACTAAACACGATGAAGAACGAAATGTAATGGAGCAGGTAGCGAGTGGAATTAAAATACTAAACACAGGGAACTAATTATAATGCAGCAGGTAACGAGTGGAATTAAAACACTTAACACAGGGATTGGGAAGCGAGTAAACTTGAAACACTAAACACAGGAAGCGAAATGGAATGTAACGGAGAAGGAGTGGAATTGAAACACTAAACACTGGGGATGGAATGGGATACAAGTAGAAATGTAGCACTAAACACAGGAACGAAACATTAGGCAAGAGGAACGAAATAGAATAGAACAGTGAATGAGTAGCATCAAAACACTAGACAAGGGCATCGAAATGGAATATAGCGGAGAACGAGGGGAATTAAAACTCTAAACACAAGGAACTAAATGGAATTGAACGGAGGACGAGTGGAATTGAAACACTAAACACAGTAGAAATGAAACACTAAACACAGGAAACGAAATGGAATGTAACGGAGAACGAGTATAATTGAAACACTAAACACATGGAATAGAATGGGGAACGAGTAGAATTGAAACACTAAACACAGAGAATAGAATGGATAACGAGTGGAATTGAAACAGTAAACACAGGGAACGAAAAAGAATTGAGCCAGCCGAGATTTTAATCATTTCTAGCTTTGGCTAGAAATCAGAAACTTACAATATGTATTCCTTGGGGTAGGTGCGAAATTACTGAAGATATACACTTTTAGATTTTTCAATAAGAACGCGATAAAAATGGTTTAAAAATAGAAAAAGTGTCTCCTAAATTACCCGGCCAAAATCGCTTGAACCAAGAAGTTGAAATTTTCCATTAAGGTTCTTACTTCAGCATTGGCATCCAAACACGAGATTTAAAACAATTTTACTTTAAGGGGCAAATCCCTTCACCTGAAAATCTGAAATTAAAATCAACATGCGTTGGAGTATGCGCTTAGAAATTAAAGAGATTGTTTTGTAAATTTCCAATAAAAAGGATGTTTAAAATGGGAAAAAGTAAGGCCTTACCTCTCAACAATCTCAAACAGCTGGAACTAGGATTTTAAAATTATTAAGGATGGGGGTTTGAACATTTTTACAGGCAAGAAGCAAATGGTTGAATAGTCTCCTCTTTAACTTTCTGCCATTGTCGATGCTATCCTCCCTTGCGAAAAGCTTGTTCATAAACCTTAATTGTGAAAACATGCCTCATTATCAAGATGTTTTCTTAAGGTTTAATTCTATTTTAAATGAATTCCTTAAAAGTCAAATACGATTTTCTTTAAAATCAAGTATTTTTAAATCGAATGAATTTTTCTAGTCTTTTCTAGGCTTAAAACTGAAATTTTTGCCAGTTGTTTGCCAAAAACAATTCACCAACTTCTAGTTCTTTAGGTGTACAAAGTATATTATCGCAAAACAAAAATATCATATCGATTTATAATTTTGTTTATTAAAACTCAAATCAATCCCATAAAAATATAGTATACCTTGACCATATTTAAATTTCTTATATACATACATATTTATTATAAATACATAAATGTATATATTTATTGTAGAGTACATATTTCTATTGTTGTATTTAAGAAAAAAAATTCTTACTAAATGTCTAATAATTGCAAACCATAAATTTTAACTTCCTTCCTACTAATTTTAACTCAATATCAAACCAATACAATATAATTTGACTCCGACACACAGACACATGCATACACATACACAACAAACAATAGAGATGGTTCATATATAATATTGAAAACCCATTGCATTATTAAGGATATTATAACTAACAATAAAGTTTATTCTTACGTTTTTTGTTGTTGTTGTTGTTATTGCTACAACAAAGATACAGACATTTCTAAATGTGTAAAACTAAAATTTTCTTAGAATTTTCTATACAATACACTTAACTATAAAATTAATTATAAAAGGCAATTGTGTATGTATGAGAGCAAATATGTTTAAATGTATCAGTGTGTGTGTGTGTGTGTGTATGTATTTAATAAAGGTGTTGGCAAGGAATTTGCATAACATTAAATGTACGATATACAACAACTAAACTAAACTAATCTAACATACATACTCATACACTTACCTACTACACTCTATGTGGTAAAATAGTTAACTCATACCTTTAACTAACATTTCAAAAATTGAATTTTATAACATACATAGATATATACATGTTTAGCATGTGTTAGAATATCTATACATATATGTATGCTTATGTATATGAAACCATAACATGTCCTGCATAAGAAATTTAAATTCATTTTCTATATATTTATAAGAAGTAAAAGCTTAAAATTTGTAAGTTGTTGTTTTTGGTGTGTTCTAAAAAGAAATCATTAAAACTAACAAGTTTGTTAAAATACAGTAAATGGCCAAATGTTAGTGGACTAAACTTTTAACTGTGTAAAAAGGTTTATTTTAATTTATTTTTTCGTTTGAAACTTTTTTAAAATGTATAGTATTTTTTATTTTTTTTTTTTGGCGAAGCCCTTTGATATTTCAAAGCGATCGTATTTTCCATAAGTAAATATGAATGCTGGTTTTAATACCCTACATCACTCTGTGGAACAGGATATATTGAGTTTTTGGTAATATTTGTAACTAGCAAAAACAATGGGCGTAATCCCACGTTTTAGTATACCTGACAATTTAGCTATGTTCGTCCGATTCGTCCGTCGACACTTGTAATCACACTACAGATCGCAATTCTGAAGATAATTAATTGAAATTTGCTACATTAGTTTGTATTTTCCCACACACAGAAAAATAAATTGCCAACCGAATAGCGACAACCAATAAATTAATTAAGCACAACCAAAATCAAATGTGATTGCTGAATATTTTGGGTGTTTTTACAAAAAATTAAGTTGTGTTAAGCGAATTATTGTAATGGAAAGCAATATTCAGTTGTACCAAGCGATTTTAGTATTAGCAACCGAATTTCAGTTCAAAATTGACTAAATTTTTCTATATTGAAAATCGTTAAAATCGATGCATATTTTGACCCAGTATCCTTCGAAATGTCCTATCTGAGCTGAAATCTTTAATTGAACCTTGTAAGTTTTTTTTTCCATTAATTTTTGAAGATTGTATCGATCAAATGGGCGCTGCCATTATTTATGATCACTTGGCCTCCTTTGGGCAATAAGTTGTCGCAGTCGTGTCTGCCGTTATCTTTAAGAGCTTACAGAGTCTATGGCTTGTTCAGATAGATCCGTGATTTGAAAAGACCTCAAAGGAAAAAAGTCTGGAGTGGCTATTGTAAATGCTGGCTATTGTAAATCGTCAAAACGAGATATTAGGCAATCCAGAAAAGCTTTCTTTAAAATGTCTATTGTCCAGTGAGTTGTGTTTTCGGTTGCACCTTCCTGTTAGAACCCTATGTCTTCCAGTCACAATTCATCAATTTGAGGCAATAAAAATTCGTTTATCATGATTTCGTATTGTTCACTAGTCACACACAGTAACCGTGATATCCACGGTTTCTCCGAAAAAATAAGTGACTTTGAGTGAATGCTCTTCTTTATTAATATGTCGTTTCTCAGTGCCGTAGAAATGCAAAATTTGTTTGTTTACGTATCCGTTCAGATGACAATGGGCCATTGCAAAATAGTCTCGAGTATTCCCCGTTTTTTGAGGAGTATAGTGTTCCATGGCTTCACGCATATTCTGTATCTGTTTACTTTACAAATATTTAAACAGAACTTACATTGATCGTCATAAGCAAAATTTGTAGCATCTTCCGATAGGGTGACACATTCTGGGACATTTTAGCACCTTCGTAATATAACTTTAAAAATTGTATAAAAGCAGGGTACCGATTCTGAATGTGTGAAACTGTAAAGTGATAAATATACCCACTACTTCGCAATGAATTCAATTTTTGATTAAACTTTTGCGAAAACTATCTGTCAAAATTTTATCATATAAGTTTTTTATTTCTTCACCAAATAAAAGTTCACGTAAAAATGTGAGTGTTGCACTATTTTACAAACATTGTTAGCGACTTAAATTGATTATTTTTTTACTTTTTATATTTTTTCAATTTTTTTTTTTTTATTTAATTACGAAAAAAAATTAGAGAATTTATAAAAGACTCTTATTATAAAAACAAAAAACGCTTAAATCGCATTTGAAAAATCCATGTTTGCAACAAACAAAACAAAAAAAAATAAAAACTAGCTTCCAGAAGCATAAACGCATTTAAAGACATTTCTTTATATTAAAAGTTTATTTTTTTCATGATAAAAAAAGAATTAATTGAAATTTTTTAATAAAATTTTGCTTTTAAACTCGCGAAACGAATGGAATGAAATTAAATTGACAGATAGTCATCATAACAATTTTTTTTTCATAACGAGAATAGGAATCGCTCAAAATCAAAACATGGAAGTGAAAAATAACTGTGAAGTGAAAATGATAAATTATTTATCACTTTGCAAAGAAACTCTATTATGAATTGGCCCCCAGGTGTGTTATAAAAATTCTGCGTTGAAAATTATACGAATTTTAACTTAGCTATTTAAAAAAAAATTACTTTTAACCTAGGACAGTGAAAACATTATAATCGTCTTCAGGTGATTCAATTGTCCACACCCTGTTTATTCTATTACGTCCATTATGTCTATATGTTGTTGACGGTTGGGGGGGGGAGTGGGTGTATACATGTTAAGTATATGAAAATATTGTGTATATATATATAAACCTTTTCTTCCGTTTTTTCTTCAATTTCATCTTCATCTTGGGCTTTAGAAAATGTATGTAAATTATATTGAAATACTAATTAAATGTTGAAGATTATTTGGGCGTATATATGTTATGCTATCCACACACTTGTAGACATAACTGCATGAGTGTGTGTGTGTGCGTGTAAGTTCAATTTACCATATACAATATATCAAATATTCTATAAGGATTAGAAGAAAGTATGAGTTAAAGTTTATTTGGCCTTACGGTGTTTTGTTTTTTTTTTTTTATTGTGGAGCGGTTTTGAAACTGTAACCAAAAATATGGAAGGAGGATGGATAGAGTATAAAGTTCAAGAGGCTAGTTTGTTACTTTGTATGTATGTGTGTATTTTCCAATGTTTATGTTGATCCTTATTTTGTTCTTAACATTCAATATTATATTTACTTAAGTGTGATGTTGTGGATAGTTTTAAAACTACAACAACAAAAACAGCTAAAATTCTTCAATATTTAAACAATATATTGTACATACATACAAACACTTTATATGTGTAGTATATAAAACCTAATTGAGTATGTTTGTTTGTATGTGATATAGTAAGAAAATTTTGTGTAAGAAAATTTGGTTTAAGAAAATTTTACAGTTTCAAATGCTGTTGTTGCCATGTACATATTTTCTTAACTTCTAACTAAAATGTATCTAAAGTCTTGGAATATTTTCGTTGTTGTTTTATATTTACACTCTTTATATTGTGTCTCAATTTATTAGTTGTTTTCTTAATACAACATTTACAATGTTTGTTGTTATTTTTTTTTTTTTTGGAGGGGGAGGGAGGGAGTAATATTTCTAATTATTCTTATGGTCCGTTGCATAATATTGAATATGTTTTTTTTTATTTTTTGGTTTAAAACAAAAGGGGTTATGGTTATTGGGCAGGTTAAATCTTACTTTTGTGGCTTATATTAAGTATACGTATACACAATTGTAGTAGTGTTAGTATATATATTTAAATTGTTATAAATTAACAGTTTCCGGTCTTGTTATTCATATTTAAATTTAAGAATTTAATATCAATATATATGAGGAATATAACAAAATCTAGGAGTTCATTTAAAAATCTTAAATTATATTTAAAAAATTATGCAGGTTTTTAAAGAATTCTAAAAAAAAAATCAATTCTTAAAAGAATTTTATATAAAAAATTACATTTCAAAAAATTTTGTTTATACCCTTGACAATAGATTATAGTGGAAATCTTTTCTGCCGCGGGTTCATTAATGTTGCCAGCATAATTCACTTTGAGCTAGTTTTTTGGACATGAGTTAAACTTGGTTTAATGGCTTATTAGTTAAACTAAAAATAAATTTTAACTGGCCTTGATCCTACTTGTTGTTTTTCAGTAGTAGTTTAGGACTTGACAGATAAGGTAAAATATGGCAGATTTTATTCCAACAAAATTTTATATTTTATTGCAAATATATATATGGTAGCATTAAAAATACTTAATAAAAAATCATAACAAATATTTGTTTCAAACAAAAGCCGGTGTTCACAAATATAAATAACTTATTTGTACGAGTTCTAATTGTTTTAGTCGTTCTTGCTATGGTCTTATTTAAATTTGTATATGTTTCAGAATCGCTGAAATCTTCATCATATGAGAAAAAATTTATTTTTATTTTTTAATTTGTAAATAACTTTTTAGTATTTACGAAACAGCTGATTTATTTAGAAACGCTTTTCATCAGCTGTGTGTTTTGACATGTGTAACTTAGGTTTAACTGGCCAATTTTGGTCAGTTAAACTCAAATTAAAACAAAATAAACTGAATCTCAAAAACAGCATTCCAAGTTTAAACCAAGTTAAACCAATAAACAAGGTTGAACTACATCCAAAAAACTAGTTCTTAGTAAACATATCCAGCTTCATTAAGTATCTGAATAAGAAGCTGTGTCTGAAATGGCGGCAAAGGTCATTTTGATTGTTATAATGTGACAAAATTTACAATTCGTAAAAATTAATGACAACTCAGTTAAATTTGTGTAAAATGTCTGAAAATTATTTATACCAAAAAATCACACCAAATTTTTTATTGCTTAAACAAAATTTTTTAACCAAAAACAATTATAGCTAAACAATCTCAACACAGATGTTGCAATTGTTTTCCATACCTTATGGTCTGTGTTATTTGAAAATGAACATAATTCCATAATATTAGAAATATCAGTATTAAATTTTTAACAAAAGCTTAAGGCCTACAATTTATAATTTAAAACATTCTAAGTACGTACAAAACTACCACAAATAATATTTCTTTTTATATTTTACTATAAAAGTTGAAAATGGTCAAACATAACCTAATAAAAGGCCTCATCATCGAAGTACACAAGACACAAGTGTGGTGTGTGTGTGTGAGTAGTAGGGAAAAGAATGTGTGTCTACAGCTACAATGTAGAGGGAATGACTTTTAATTTATGCAACAAATCAGAGTATACCGTAAGGCTAAATAAAACACATACACACTCTACAAATACACTTACACATATACATAGAAACACAAACAATGTCTACTTATACGGAATATATAGATCTCAAAAGTAGAATTTGTAAGTTTTTCTTTTTTTATTTGGACACAATAGTAAAGTATGCAAAAAATAAAGGTGGTATTCTAAATGTTTGGATATTTAAGCCACTTGCATAAATGTAAAATTTTGTGGTGTTCACAATATCACACACATATACACAGAAATACCTATAATAGAGTGGCAATTAAATATATGGAAAATATTTGATTTTTCTGAATTTTAATGAAACCCGAGCGGATTATTATAAATAGCACTTTTAAGGTTAAAGTTTCGGAAACAAGTTAAAAAAATAAATAATTATAACTTGTGGCACAAGTTTAATAACATACCTTTAAGAACATAATTCCTTAAATCAATTTTCAAAATTGATTTAAATTTTGACGAATTAATTGGCGAATTAATTTTTTTTATTGAATTATTTACTACCATGATATATTATTGAAAGAATTAATTTAAATAATTCCTTTTATAAATCAAACGAAATAATTCAGTTTGAATAATGAAATTTTAAATCAAAAAATCAAATCAATTTTAATTCGATTCGCGAATCAAAAAAATAATTATTTTGAGTATTGAATTAAAAAAATGATTTGATTTGCGAATTAAAATATTTTTTTTTTTTAAATTACGACCCGAATTCCGTACCTGGCCTAAATTGATTATCACAGTATATTAATACTCTATTACAGCAAAAATTTTGTCCAGAGAGGGCAATCTCTCGCTTAGTTTTCGAGATACTGGCGATTTAAAAAAGTGTACATTTTATAAAATGGCGAATATCTGGGAAAATATGCGAGATAGCGCAAAATGGACAAAAGTTTGACGAAGGTCACAATTCGGTAGGTCCCCGAAGAGTTTCATGGAATTTTTACAAAACAGCCACAGGGTGATTATTTTTTTATTATCAAATTATATAATAATATAAATTAGCACACTCCGATAATAAAAATTTCATATATATAAAAATGGGTCACCCTGTGGCTCTTTTATAAAAATAGATACCTCGAAATGTCTTCCGGATCAAAGTATATTAATACTCCAGCAGAGCAAAAAATTTAACCGTTAAAAATTACCATTTTACAATATGGCGAATAAGCGAGGCAGCCCAAACGGACAAAAATTTTCCAAGCATATTTTTTTGTTTTTATTTGAAAGTCAATTTTAATATTTTTTTATATATTTTGTTTTAATTCAAATCAATCTTTTTTTAGTTCGCGAATTAAAATAAGAATTATCTTTGAAATGATTTGATTTAACTGAATCAACTTGCTGATTTACAAAAATTATTATTTTTTCGCGAATTAATTCAATAAAGATTAATTGCCATATGCATAGACATTCTGTTGATTTTTATAACATACTTATAAATCACATTAACATGTAAAACAACAACAAATTTTCCTTATAAGACTGTTATAAGAATCAACTAAATGTCTATGCATATGGGGATAACTTTTTCAAGGTCTGGTTAATAATAAAATTTAGCATGCGAAACATGAATAAAAACCCGTTTTTATTCATGTTTCGTGATATTAAAGAAATTTCGCTAAAAATCCAGATTTCTTCTATTTTTGAATTGAATTTGAAGGATTTCAAAAAAATTTATATTAAAATTTTATGAGAAATGATATAAAGCACAGTAAGTTGTTAGGGTTTCACGTGAAAAAAAAAACAGTTATACTACTCTAATGAATTTCACTTTTAAAATTAAGTACAATTTGTTTTCACGCAAATTTAATATACAAGAATATTATTTTTCTAGTCAAAAAGGTGACACTTTGAGTTTAATGTGATATTGTGTCTTTATTACAAAATAAAAAAAAAATAAATATTGACTCTTTCGTTATGAGGACATTAAAGTTTGAATTTACTATGCTTAATTAAAAAAAATTATTTATATATTTTATATTATATTGTTCTTAAATTCCGAAACTATATCCTTAAATTAGTTATCTCATTTAGCTAAAATTTTAGTGAAAATCCAAAGCTGATATTTTGATTGCCACCCTAATCTATATATTAATGTCACACACACAAACTTACATTTTCTAAAAATTTTCATTGTTGGTTCTTACTTAATACAACTACTACTATTTCTACTACTCATTTATTTTCAACATTATAAAAGACAAGGACATGGTTAAGGTATGTTGCATTTATGTTCAAACACATGCATACATACACATGAACATGTATAGACTTGTCGTATAGTTGTCATCATCAAAATGAATCTCATTTACATTTAAATTAGTATCAAAAATCCAAAGAGAAAAATAAATGTAGAATCCATACAGTTTTGTTGTAGTTTAGTATTAAAATCTGGTCAAATATTATAGTAAAAGGGTTTAAGTTGCTTAAATTTCTCACATTTGATTTTTTTTATGTCTGTATATTTGACTGCTCATGTTTGTTTGAGAGTTTGCTTGAGAGAATAAGTTTCATTTTTACAATGTACCGTTTACCTACTAACTTATGCCTTAACTGCTACATTTTATAAAATTTTAAATTAACTGTTGGTTAAATTTTAACTGAACATACATTATTCGGGCCTAAATGTTTAATATTTTCAATTTTAAACTCCTTACAAATAATCCCTCTAGGATATTTGTTTTATCTTTTGTTGTTCAATAATTTGCAAAATATTATTGAATATACAATTGTTTATCAGAATTAAGAAATTATAGTTTAATTGTTGAAAACCAGTAAAAATATTAGAGTCGGGCAAAGCGACTATAATTCTCTACAAATTTCGGGAGTGGTCCAAATTCAGGAAAGAATTCAGATTTTTTTGTTATGAACAGTGCGGAAAATATAGAAATACATCTGAACGAAAACGTTTATTTAAACAGTTAACCCTAAAGGTGTGATTATTTGAGAACTAGGTTCAAATATGTTCCGATTTTCTGTAAAGTCATTGCATCGTATACCATTTACGCCAAAGGTGTCATGGGGACTAATTTTTTCGAGGATGCCTTAGGTCACTCGATTACAGTGACTGATGAATGATACATGATCCATGATCAATGAGTTTTTATTATCGCAAATTAATTAATTGGAATTAAAGGGCATGTGGTTCTAAAAGGAGGGCACAACTGCACATACAGCTCGCGCAACAATGGTCAATTTAAGGAATGTGTTTTCAGCGTCGCCTAATTTCTCGTTTTCGCGATTTTTAGTGACAATCTTGCTCGATTTAACCGCTCTAGACTTCTTTCTTGGTTAATTTTTTTTGAAGTCATGGGTCAGTGTGAATAAGCTACAGAAAGCTCTTAAAGAAAATTTCCGACAAAATTTCTCTCCAGAACTATGGAAAAGCTGTAAAAAGATCCCATACAATGCGGTGCCCACTTGATCCATATTTAGACAACAGTTCGCAATCCTAAATAAAATTTTACAATATTTGTTATTTAAATTTCTACTCGCCCCAATATGAAACCTAGACACAGAGAAAAATTTTGCCATTAAATCGATTCCTACGACAAAAATCAATTAATGCAATTAAATATTGCTTTTCACAACAAAATTCGTGTTATACAACTGAATACACTTTTTAATTTGCATTGAAAATTATTGAAATCGGTCGCCTAGAATGCCATAGAACAGGCCAATCTGAATTTTGGAAAAAATTTTGATAAAAACACACAAAATCACAGCAGCAGCAACCGAATTATTTAGTTATCCCAACCAAATGTGCTCCTGATACAATTGAAATATTTGGTATCAACCGAAATTCGATTACATTAACCGAATTTCGGTTGCGACAAATAATTTTATCGGTGGCTCCAACAAAGCCATTCGGTTGGCAAGAAATTCGGTTGTTACAATTAATCTGTTTTCTCTGTCCATGGAAATATGTTTATTATTTAGTTTGTTTACCTTAAGCTATGGAGGAGAAATTTTTGGACATAGTCAGTGAAGTGGTGGTAACTTTTACCCCTTCTAATTATACTAAAAAAAATTTATAAAAAACTTTTCCCTATAATAATTTATTTTATAAAAAAAGCAGCTACTACATTTTTAGTAAATAAAAAAATTTAATATATTTTTTTTTTTACTAAATTCAACTAAAAGGCACTTTATTTCACAAATTTTATTTTTAATTACATTAATAACTTATAAAAATATCAAAAGGGGGTAAAATTTACCACCACCTCCACAGTAATAATAAAACAACCTCATAATACATGCTTAAATGAACTTTTTCGACATTTTTTTCAGATTTTTCTCTATATTAACTGCTTTGTTAATTTTGTAAAAATTTTATACGATATATTATGACCTATTTTCTAATATGGTGTATGTTACCTTCTAGTCTGATTTATTTACATGTTCTTCAATATCTTTCTTTTTAAAGCCTACATTTAGAATTTTAAGTTTTAATAATAAATTATCCGTTTGCCTTTTTTAAGTTATTAATTAAAATATACTTACAGGAGTTGATTTTAATTGAAAAATATAGTCTACTTCAAGGATTTAAAATTGTTTTTATTTTTTTTTTTATTATTTTCTTTAATTTATATTTACCACCAGACATGCCATGCCTAGTTTTCTAATTATTTTCTTAAGAATTATTTAAGTCTTAACAACATTTTAATGTATAATTTTTAGTACCATTACCAACTACATACAATTCATGGGCAATATTTAAATGGATATTATACATTTATTTTTGTTGTTTTATTAGTGTACAGAGGAAGAAGTAGAAGAAGAAGAACAAGAAATGGTAAAAATAAAAACAACAAGCCAATGTATAAATGTCATTATCGTTGACATAAATGAATAGTTGCATTTATTGTATTTGGCAGTCTGATTACGTATTGTATATGTTTCATGTACAACAGTTGTAGTAGTGGTGGTGGTGAGTAGTAGTAGTAGTGGAAAAGTAATTACATGTATTTGCAGAGAAGACGTAATAGAAGGAAAGCAACAACAACAACAACAAATAATACACGCCAACAAAAAAAGGGTTGTATGTACTTTTTTCTAACAAAAACATGACTGCATTGCATTGAAAATTTATTTTAATTATAACTACACATTCTCACATATATTCCACACACATACACACACTCTAATACATACAAATTTAAATACAGCCTAAGTACAAGTTTCATTATACTTAAATATCGTTAGATGAAATGCAAAAGGGCGTAACTAACAATATTTTAAAAGCCTGGTTTATTGATTATTATGATTCATTTGGCTAAAATACATGCATACACAAAATTTATGACTTCTACGATTAAAAATAAGGGTTTTATGCACATAGTTCGAATTTGAGATGATTTTAATTTTCCAATTTTCAAAACTGTCAGGCGTTGCAAAACGCAACGCCACATAACTTTACATAATTATTTAAAAAAATCAATTTTGTAAATCATGTGTAGGTGATTGCTCGCATTGAAACAGCTATTCGTACCCAGCAAAAAAAAGTAGCAAAGAAGAGAAAAAGAAGCAGTGATTTTGATTCCAGTGTTGTGAAAATTTGGATCAGAACCAATGATTTTTACATAGGGGTGTCATAGGGTGGAAGTTTTCTTTTATGATCCTTTTTCATTGCATCTAAAGCTCTTCTTATGGTTTAGTGAAAAATTAAATCTTTTGTTCTTCCCAAATAAATTTTGAATTTGTAATTTAGATTTCTACAAGACATTAGTAATCGGGCCTTAGCCTCATTTTCACAATCTCCCGTTAGCTTCTACCTGTGAATTTAACAGACACATTTGTTGTTGTTTCCTACACAAAGTTGTTTCCTATACAAAGTTTGAGTTTGAATTTTAGCGGGAAATTCAGCAATCGGGCCTTATTTATCTCTATTCGAAATCCTTGCAATTTTTACTACAATAAATTTTTTACTTTTTGTAGCGTCATAGATTTCATTTAAAATCTAGATTTTATTAAAAACCAGATTTTTATAAGTTGTGAAAAAGAACTTCCTTAGAAGAGAAAAATCAGAACTAAACGATACTTTAGAATCAATGAAAAATTAATTCTTTAAGAATCACTTCCATTTATTTTTGCTGGGTAACGTTATTTGAAATTGTATACATACAAATTAGAATTTCATAAATCAGTGCGCTGAAATATTAATCACTTGAGATGTCAAAATCATCACTTGGATTGTTTGAGCGTTGGTTTGAAATTTTTTTCAAAATATTTAAAAAAACAAACAATTTATAATAAATTTTATTTTTATCAAGCAGTTTGTGAATTTTTTGTTTTGCTCTGTCGATCTGTCGTGGAAATAGTAAATATGCCTCTGAAAAAATTTTAAAAATTAAAAAAAATTTCAAAAATTGCTCCATATATTTTTTTGCGGGTTTACACTCAGAAAAAAAGTTAGTAGAAAATTTTGAAAACGGTTTTCAATCCCACTACTATTTTTGTACTGATTTTAGTAAAAAAAATATTATTTAGTAAATTCCTTTGCTATTTACATTTTTAGAATTACACAATTTTTACAGAATATTTACAAATTTTTGAAAACCAATTTGCTAAAATTAGCAAAAAAAAGTGGATATTGAAGTAAATATTATTTCTAATGTATGAAAATGTATTTTTAGTCTGGTTCGAGATCATAGAAAATAATTTTCAAAATGAAAATTTTTTTCTTATTTTTGTCTTTAATATTAGCTAAAAGCTAATTTGGACATACGGTAAAATAGGAGAATATAAATAACACAAAAATAGTAAGTAAATTTCATCTAAACTCAATAATAAAAATCAGCTGTATGTTAGCATAAATAGCTTTTTCCGTTGATTTGTGAGTTAAATAGTGATATTTATAATTTTCATTTCGGCACGAAGAATGTTGATGAAAGTCGTAGCGTCTAATAACTCATTTCTGTGTATTCTCCATGATTACTAAATAAAAAAATAAGAAAAAAATTTCTATGATCTCGAACCAGACTAAAAATACATTTTCATACATATAAGTATTAAAAAGATCAACTATAAAATATAAACTTCACTGTTATTTCTAATATCAAAAACTTAAGTTTGTATGTAACAAACTTAAATTGCCTTAAAATGTTACACAGGTTAAAAAAGGGATCAGAAGTGAAGATACTTCTCACAACCAACTCATGTCCAAAAATAGCACATCCACTTAAAATATAATTAAAAACTTGTTTAGTTCTAAAAATCAGCCCTTAAAAGAATTAAAATTTGACCTTAAAATCTAAAAAATTTAATAAAAAGATTTTTCAAACCAAAAATTAGCAAATTTAAACAAAAAAAATTTTGAATTTTTTTTTTTAATTTTTGAAAAAAAAAAAAATAAAAAATGTTGCTTAATAGAAAAAAATATAAATTTGTATTTTCGAATTCTTTAGGCAATTTCAAAAGAAATTAGCAGCTTTAAAGTGTAACAAGTGTGTCTAAAAATAATTAAGTTAATTTATGCATTTTTAGAAATGTTTTTTATAAATTGAAATTTTGCTATATTTTACAATTCATTGAGTTTATAGCAATTTACTAAAACTAAGTTGCGCTTACTAATTTTTATGCTAATTTAATTGTACTAATATTCACAATATTTAGTAAAATTATTTTTTCTGATTTTAGCAATCTGATTTTAAATTCCACTTTACAAAAAGTTTACTAAAATTTATTAGAGGCTACTAATTTTTTCTACCAATTTTATTGTACTACACGTCAGCAGAAATGTGTTGCTAATATTAGCAAAAATTAGGAAAATTTTCCGTAATAACAGCTTATTTTTCAGTTGCCTAAATATTTACATAAGAAAAAAATGATTTTTCAATCAGCTGTGTTGCCAATAGCCAAAAAGTAGGAATAAATGTATCAAATCAAACATAAATTCCATATATGTGCCCTTCTCCGAGAAAAGGAACCTAGTGTGTGAAAATGAAGTTTTGAGAAAAACGCATTTAAAGTTTCATAACGCATTATCACTGTGAACACACCTTCAGTTGAGAGATTCGATTTGGTATGGTTAGTTATGCGTGGGTGCCGACTTTGGTGACTTCATGCCTATGTGGTGACGTATTTTTTTTTCGCTTTTAGTGTGACAATACCTTTGCTATTGTTGCTGCTCTGTTCGTTCTCAGCTATCTGTTCGCTCTCAGCAAAGGATTGATGTGCGTATACTAATACGCATATGTATAAATTCAGATAACACTGAAATTATTTTAATTTGACCATCAAAGTGATAACGTAAAAGTCCAATGCAATGACGTAGTGATTTCTAAAATTCGATTTTTTTACACTTGCGTTGGCGTTAGAAATTGAAGTGTAGCCTCTTTACACTTGAACGCAAGGGATTTACAAAATGTTGGTATAAATTGCCTATTTGGACTTCAGCTAACGATATGTATGCATTTGCTACAAACTTGCAACTTACACTGTCTGACATTAGGGTATGGTTAACACAATTATCATGTGTCAGAAATTTTAAAGTAATAACAACAATAACGAAAAAGTCTAATAAGTGTGGTAGAAAGCCAGAATAAGAAATTATATATATATTTCAGTAATAAGGTGGTTCATTTTTAAAGATCTTTGGGAAAAAGATCTTAATACAGAATCAGAAATATATTCCTATGAAGACAATTTTTAGATCTAAAATATCGTTTATTAAAATAGCAACCAAGGCCATTTTTTTAATTTATGGCAAATGAAGCGATAATTCAAAGTGTACACTTTATTTAACGGAATCAAATTAATTCGAATTGTTACTTTACAAAGTAGAAATCAAAAAAATCTTTGGATAAATTCCAAAATTATGACCAATCATTAGATGTACATATATTAAAAAAAATCACCGCATAAAAATAAGTTTCACCCTTTTAAAGCATTTTTCTAATACGCCTTATTTTATGCTTTATTATTGTATATGTTATTCAAAGTTAAATAATCATTTATTATATTTCACAATAACAGAGTGTTCTAATTTTTTTTAATTATTTAGTTTTAACAAAATACTTTATTATTTAAATGACATATGCATGCAATTGCATGCCATATACATATATTTGTCTAACTCTTAATAAAATAAAAAAAAAACTCATATACAAATGATATGAAATTTTAATTAATTTTCTATTGATTTTTATCAAGAGTCTAAGAAATTACGAGTATTCTTTAATATACATACGTGTGTATTACTATTGAATTAAATTTCTTTTTAATAGACTTATTTCTTTTTATTTTTAATTTTAGTTACCTTAGACATATTGTTAATTAGATTGAAAGGATAATAGCATGTCGCCTGTCAATTGTCTAGGTTTTTGTTGTACAGGTTTTTATAGTTGTAAATTTTGTTTTGTTGCTGATTGTTGAAAAGAACTTTTGCATGTGTGTAGTGTTTTGCTACTTGGGTTTTTGAAAAGTTGTTGTTACCTTTTAATGAGGTTAATTGAATTGCCTTTATTGTTAGTAAAATGCCATGCAATATGTAGATACAATGTAAAGACAATGCAATTGAGTAAAGTTGGTAGGTACATAGTGAAATTTCTAGTCATTGTATTTGAAAGGTTTGAATTATATTTAATTTATAAAATTAAGGTATACTTTCAGGATGTTAGTTTTAATAGGAAATTATAGTATACAATAGGGAAATAATTAATTGAATTGAGGGGAGAGCTGGAAAGTATATAGTTCTAACAATTTTCAAAAACTAAACCCTAAAAACAGGCAATAATTTTGTTGTAAAGTATACTTTAAAAATCAAGAAATATGAAAATCTTAAGAGATTTTTATTTAAATGTTAATTTTTGTTTTTAAAAATATAAAGTTACCACCAACCATATCAAGATTGCACATCTCTGTTCTAAAAAAAAGCAGGCAAAAAAAATAAAACTTGTGCGTTCTTCACTCCTTCAAAAAAAAAAGAAAAAAAAGCAAGCAAGAAAACCAACAATACAACAACTAAAAAAGCAACAGACACATATATAAGCGCAGCATAACACATGTTGTTCCTGTACTATACTCATGTGTGGCAAATATCATCAGTACAAAAAAAGAAAAAAACACATGTATGTCTGTTTGTAGGTCCTCTAAAAAAAAGCGAATAGGAACACTACCAATCAGCAACTACGAAGCATAAGCACAAGTAAAAGCCAGGCTACAATAAAAAGTACAACAAATACTTTTACGTTTTCTTTTATTAATATATACATATCTATGCATGTATATGAAAGCTGCGCATATGTGGAGACAAGCTACATAAAATATACACATACAAAAAAAAAACAAAGCCTATTTATAGGAGGCTGTTTTATAAATAAAATAACAAAACTTGGTTTGATTTTTATTTTTAACAAAAAAAAAAAAAAAAACACCGATGGTAACATAAATTATAAATGATGCAACTCAAACAGAAATGGGTGGTGAGGAGTTGTTGCAAACAAAAAAATTAATGGCAATTGCTGCACTTAACTGACAAACACACCTATCTTTTTTTTAAAGAAATTTTCCAAAAAAAAAATGCAAATAAATTATATAAAGAATAACTGAACGAAAAATTATTGTTTGAGAGTTGTTAAAGGCTAGATAAAATGTATTTAATGTATACTTTGTGCAGAATTTTAATGACCATAAAGTAGTGTATATGATAAGGGATATAAATATTAAATTTATAGATTTTTAACTCATATTTAAAGACAGGGATAACAACTAATTTAATCTATTGTGGCTTTGATATAGTGGAGTAAAAACATATAATAAATCTTTAAATTGAAGAACTTAAGGTTTTTTTTAAATATTATTTATTTTTCAATATATCGCTACACCATTGCCAGACATTTTTGTTAAATTTTTTTAAAAACTTTCATTTTGTTTTATAATTTGTCATATTTATTATTTCCTGAAGATGCTACACAATGGAGTATTGAAATATTAAAAAATAAATAATATTTTTATAAAAAAAAACAAACTTTAAGCTCAAAATATAAATTAGTTATTATGAAAATCGATTTATAGGAACATACATGGACATACATGGTCATATAAGTCCATTAATAGTTCAATATATGATCGTAAACCAATCTCATATTTGACCATATATCTTCGAATACAAAATTTGAGAGTATATAGCCATATATAGGCATATACAATCATATGTGAATAAAATATAGGCATATAAAATCATATATGGCCATATAATCATACATAACCATATAATCATATATGACCATATATGGTAATATACCCTAAATTTTTGGATCCGAAGATATCACCATGAGATCATGTATGGTCTTGTATGGACTATGCATGAACGTATGCCCATGTAACACATAATCATATACAGGATGGCTACGGGTTCTATCCCCAGCAACGGCGACATCAATTAATAAAAATAATGTATAAGTTGTATATCTCTCTTACATATCGCAACGCCCTCCTTCGGTGTCCCCATAGCACTTAACCCCACCGTAGTAAAATAACATAAAAGTGCTATAAAAAAAAGTTCAGCAACTCGACGGCTATCACGTAATTACAGTGTTGCCATATTTGAACCCCTTCATCTCTCCTCTATCTCCTTTCCAAAGAAGGCATCACATTCATAAGTAGGAAGAATTTCCTAAAAAAAAATAAAAAGTAAATCAAATCTGTTATCGCTACTTACGGTTTTTGGTGGTTCTAAAGTAGACTCTGAATCACACTGAACTATCTCAGCACAAAACAAAAACTTCGTTATAAAATAAAATTTGATTTTTTTAAAATAAATTTTAATTAATTTAATAAAAAGTCTTGTTGTCTAAATTCTAAATAAAACTCGTCGATTTTACACAATAACTTATTAAGTTCCGATTATTGAATGCTTCGATAAAATTTAACGAATAGTTAAACTCAAACTGTATATGGAAAATAACAACAAATGTGCCAGTTAAAATCCCAGTTAGTAGCTAACGGGACATTGTGAAAATTTTATCATATTTAGCGCCATTATAAGTTACACAGATATTGTTTCATAAATAGGGCTGATCTATGAAAAGCGTCTCTACGTTAGATGCCAAGCAAGACTGATTAATACAAATTTAAAAAGGCTCATTATATTTTGTTTAATTATATCACAACAAAACCTTTCATTAAGCGCGCAAAAACAAGCTAACTTCCTATTTTCGACATGAGCCTAAGACGAGTACTATTCCATAATCAAGAATTTGTTAAGCTTAAGACTTCACAAATTTATTGATTTCCTCGCCTTCAAAATGTATCCAATTTTTGTCAATGTCTAAGGGTTACTGTTAGGTGGTTTTCTCTAAAGATATACAATTTTTTATGCAAACTACTGTTATTTATAATATGTTGCACACTTTCAGGATGTCATATAATTAAATCTATTGCAGTTTTTTGCATAAAAAATATCTTTTAGCCTTTTCTTCTTGCTACCAATAAAAAATGATAACATTAATACCAAAAACTTGTGATGAAAAAACCAACAACGGAATACCAGATAAAACAATAAATTTTTGTATTAACGTCAAAATTGAAATCACAGACAGACGTATAAATAGTAAAAAAAATACAAACATTTACATAAAAAAAACTTGACACAAAAAGAAAAAAAAAAGCAACAAATGGCCGAAAAATAAAAATTGACCATCAAACATGGCTGTACAATAAATACAGCACCCAGAACGACAACAACAAAAAGAAAAACAGCAGCTACTACAAAAGGACGAACACCACTACAACGGACCAAAGGACGAGCACAAGCTTTTACTTTTATTTTAACAAACAGACACAAAAAAATGGGCCAAAAATAAGTAAAAAAGTTAACACACTGGCCAAAATATATAAAAAAAACAAAAATTACGAAATAAAACATTGTAAAGCAGCTTAACCAGGAGGTGGTATTTTGTATTATACAGAAAATAAAACGATGATAAAAAAATTCATTCATAATTTTTATTCGTTTTTTTTAGGTCATGGTTTCAAATGACCACTGAACAAAAAGCCGCCTCCTTTTTGGTCAAAAAAGTCCTAGGCGAAAAGAACAATTGCCAAAATAAAAAAAAATCAACAAACCCACACTCTTAACTACCCCTCCCAATAAACTAAAATGACCATTATAATTTCAGCGTATTTGACCATTGTCTGTAGTACTTTTCATTACAAAAACCCGCTGACCAGTGACTAGGCAGTCAGAAAGTCGTAGTTGGTATTTGGTTAATAAAAAATAAAAACTCTTGAGAAAAAACTGCACAAAAAAATATAATTTTTCCAACATTGAATAAGAAAAAATAAAAGAATATAAAAAAAAGTTTTTCCTTTTTTTTTCCATCTCCCCCCTAAAGGCAAACAATATAAAATTATAAAAAAGAAAAGGCAAGAAAAAAAATTACGTATACCATTAAAAAAAAGAAACTAGAAAAAAATTTTGTTGAAATCCCATGAAAATAAATAAAAAAAAATTTAGAGAAAACCATCACGAGAAATCCCAGGCAATGGACAATACAAAAACATTTTCAACGGAAAGCAGTAGAGAAAAAATCATAAAATAAAAGTATGGGTAAAGTATTGGTCAATACTTGTACAACAATTTTTTTATTTTTTTCATTATTTTTTACAGAAAAATAAAAAAGTAAGTGTGGGAGGGGGGGGTGGGTTTTATATTGGTGGCAGCATTATATTGAGTGGACGATATAATATGCGTGCTGATAATTTTTTTCTTTTCACCATTTGCTTGATGGTTGGGTTTCAAGGTGGTTGACATTGGTTGAGTAGCAAGAAAAAATATATATTTTTTTCTCCTTTTGCCATATTCGGTCTTCGTTTGTATTTTGGCTGCATGTTATCAATTGTTTTACGATTTTTTTTTTTAATATTGGTTAGTATTTTCGTTTTTTTTCAATTCTACTACTGCAGGATAACAGAATTATTATAAAGTTGATTTTGGTTTTTTTTTACTGAAATTTTATTTAACATTTAATTTGGTTGGGAATATTCTAACAGTAGGCTTTTATTATATAATTAATTTAAACCTTAATGTAGGCAATGTTTATTTTTATTATAATCCCTAAAAGTAGGCAATTTTTTGTAGCATAAAAAGTTGGTAAGATTATAATTGTTTCCAGAAAAGTATTAAATATATGGCATGAAAAATGTAACACATTAAGACCGAGTTTTTAGGATGTAGATTATCTTAAAACTCAGTTTATCGGAGTTTTGACTTAAATACTGATTTTGAAATTTGTTTTAATTATTTTATTTACATTAAAACCATAATGTAATGAAAAGTTATTCCGACAAATTTATGGTAATAAACATGGAAATGACAGACGAAATTCTATTTCGGTTTAACTAAACCAAGTTTAGCTCACATCCCAAAAACTCGGCCTAACTGGGCTAGGCTACAGGGGGACTATTTTAAAACAACGGCACTGCGTTTTAGTTTAAACTAGTTTTCGAAATTTACAAAAGTTTTTTTTATTGAATTATAAAATAACTGTGTTAACTTCAATTATGAGAGATACTTTTTTAATAAAACTACTATTTATGAAGAAATGCTTTTAAAAAGTATATGATTTTTTACATACACTCACAAAAAACAGTTAGTAGAAAAATTTGTAAACGGTTTTTTAATCCTTCCTTACTATTTTTGTACTGATTTTTAGTAAAAAAGTTATTATTTTGCAAATCTTTTTGCTATTTACATTTAACAAACTTCTGAAATCGTTTTACAAATTTTTGAAAACCGATTTGCTAAAATTAGCAAAAAAAAAAATTACTAATTTTAAAAAAGTGGATATTGAAGGAAATGTTATTTCTAAATAAAAATTACACCTACAAACTAAAACTAGCAAGAAATACCGCTGGGCTCAAATTAGAAAAATTTCAGTTGCCATTACAGACCTTTTTTGGTGAGTGTAATGTGCCGTTTTTAAAAAATAACCGTGTGAAAAAAATGATATATACATGGTCATACACGCGCTGTATATAATCATACATGGGCATACATGATCTTATACGTTTATGTATACTTCAATATATGACCATACATTATTTAATAAATGACCATATATCTTTGAAAACGAAATGTAATGGAATATTGCAGTATATGGTCATATATATGGCTATATATCCCCAAATTTCTGATCCGAAGATATATGGTAATACATAAGATAATATGTGGTCATATATTAAACTATGCATGAACATATATGATTATGTATGCCCATGTCTGATCATATACATGACCATATATAATCATGTCTGATCTAATTTATACAAAGTTATCTTAATTAAATTTGGCTCATAAAGACCCAAGAGCGAATGCGATTGATTTTACTTCGAATCGATCCATGTATAGATCCAGTGCACATATAAAGGTCTTCCAATACTTGTCTCTATATGTGCTACATGTCGCAAAATTTTTTCTAACTGAATTTTGTATTATTTAGAGAAAAAACTTTCAAAAAATTCTTCTAATTAATGTTTTTTTGGTGGAGTGGTATGAGAATACCGAGGGAGGACTTTGCGATATGTATGAGGAATAAAAAAACTAATACTTACGTAGTATTTTTCAAAATTGATGTTGCCGTCACTGGGGATAGAACACGCAACAGTCGAATGCGCTAACCAATACTCTACAACGCCCCCTCAACACAAATATTGACATGAGACCATTTTAACCCAAACACTGGTTGACTTTCAACTAAACTTGTGTAGGGTATTCTATGCTCGTCATGCCCGACTTTCACCTCAAGGTTTTTGGGGAGGTAAAATAACACATTAAGCATATTTTGTTTGGAAATTTGCCGAATTTTCATAAGGGTAAATCGAATTCGATCTTAGGGGGATTTCGCTTAGGGCAGGAGTATAGAAGTTGTGGTTGCCCATATAAAAATCGAAACACATACATGCTCATACATGGATTGGTATATGGGCATACATGGTCATATAGATACATATATGGTTCTATATATGATCTCATAATTGACGATATATCTTCGGATCCAAAATTTGGAATTGTTATATGGCTTGCGCTTTTTATTTGTAAATTTGTAATTTTTTACAAAATAAAATTTTTTTCGACATTAAAATTGTTTTTTATACAAATTTCGTTTACCTTTATCCTCTTTCATTAACGAGAAAAATCGGAAATGTTGATCAAACAAAATTTGCTGTCTCCACAGAGTCATTCTATATGAAAGCACCGAAAAAAATAAAACAAAATTGTTGCTGCACCATTTTCTATTTTGTTAAAATTTTAAGGAAATGTTCCTAAGGGTTCCAGAACCAAAATCCAAGAGGATTTAATTTCAAGTTTGCATCTGCTAACAAACATGATCAAATTATTGCCTGAAATATGCGAATTTTCAAAATTTCAAAATTTCAAGTAACGATTTTTTCATAACTAGTTGCCAGATTAAGCCAATTTTAATTTTGTATTTTTCTCTGACATGTCTAATTTGTATCTGAGAATTATTATGCTTTTATATTTATTAGCGACGACACTGGAGTTCATTGAAAAACACAAAAAACCAATGAAATATGCTTATTTTCAATACCACGTTATTTTTCGGGTGTATGAATTAAGTCAAATTTTATATTTTTGATAGAAACTATAATCCCTTCAGCTTTAAAACGATGCCTTGATCATGTAGATATCTCTAACAGCTGAAACCACTACGCACCAAACCAAGACTTTTTATTTTTTTATTTTGCGTGAACCGGTAGTGCCGTGTGCAAACATTAAATCCTCTTGGATTTTGGGTTTTGAGACCCTAAATATCATTTCCAGTTAGTTTAAGTAAAATCTAAGATATGCCAGCTTTGCCGATTTGGTGATTTCATACAGAATAACTCCACAGCGAAAATGTAGTTTCTTTGCAAAAATTCGCTTGGAATACTTAAAATTTAGTCCAATGGCAAACAGTTCGTGGGAATGCAAATAAAAATTATTTTTAATGAATATACGCTAGGTATATGTTTGCTAATTCAGCACAAAACACATAAAATAATATTAATTTTAATTTTCCTCAGCTGCCCCTAAAAATATGCACTTTTTCATTTATATTTTTTTTTAAATATTGCTACCACTTTACATATTAATGATGTAACTGTCAATGTTTTATCTTTTTCTTTTTGGCGCAAAAATGCAATTTTTTTTAAACATCTCCCCCAAAAAAAAAAAAAACAACGGAAAAAATTTAATGTATTGAAATTGCAGTCACCTAAAAACACTTTACCCCAACCATTTTTAATATAATACATAAAGAGCCTTATGTTTCAGTGGCACTTGTGGACGTGTACATTTTTTATGTTGTTTTTGGGGGAAATTTATGTGTACCTATATGAACAAATTTTTGTATAACATGTTTAACTTTTACTTTTATTTTTTTGTATTTTTTTTGCACACTGTTACGGAATTATAATGAAGATACGTAAAAGAGGGGAGAGAACAGGTTCATATGTGAATATATAAAAACAATATTGAGTTTGGTTTTTTTTTTTTTTTGATAAATTCCAAAAAGAAGCTGTTAATGTAGAAAAGATAAAAATTGAAAAACAAAATAATAACAAAAAATGCTTAAAACATTATTTGCTTAACTCGTCTAGTATTATTTTTTACTTTTTGTTACAATTTTTGTGTAATTTTTTTTTAAGGAGGGGCAGCTTTAGCTGTTTTATGCCTTATTTTGTAAAGGGTGTGTCACAAAAATGCATTTTAACATTAACATTGCATACTTTTTGGCGTTATGAAAAATTGCAAAAAAAGAAACATAACAACAGGGATGGATTGCCAAAAAAAAGTACTTAATACAAAATTATATATGAGGGGGTTTTTGCAATATAAAAACGTGTTATGGTCAAACGCTTTTTTGGAGGGTTGACAATTTAAAAATTAACATTTTTATATGAGTAAGTAGAAATGAAATATGTATGGATTTGGTTTAACGCTTAAATGAAATGACTTTAAATTTTGTTTGATGGCTTTTACTACTGATTTAAAATTGAAATTTTGCCATTTTTAATTATGAAAGGAGTTATTTTTAAATAATGGACCACATACTTATACCATCGATTAAGTTTTTTTCTATTTAGATGGTCTTTATTAGATCTTAACGAAATTTCAATATGTTATATGCAATTATTTAGGTGCACACTCTCCAAAATATACCAATTCGTCCTTTTTTAAGTTATTTTCCTAATAAATTTAAAAACTATAGACAATTTAGATATCAAATGAAAGGTTTCCTAAAGGCACATACATCCTCGATTTCATATTTTATTTACGAGTTTGTAATTTATTTTCGGTAAAAAACTCTGAAAATGTACATAAATATATTTCTGGTACTTTTCATGTTGTAAAAAAAATATTTTTAATAATGTTGAAAGCCCAATTGAATCTGATTTAACATTCCTAGTGAAGGGTAAAAAAAAAAAAGTCGCTAAAACAAAATTCAATAATTTTCTTAAAGGATGCCAAAAAATTTCATACAAAAAAATTAATCTTTGTCTTAAATACATAATTTATTCCGACCTTAAATATGCTTTATCGTTTTACACCCTAATGTTCTTTGAAGTATGCTTTAAAAACTGTTTGCAATTAAAAGAAAAAATAATTTTATCTAATTTTTAACCATTTAATGTGACAATATTAAATACTTTCGTATTATTCCATTATGATACTTACTCTTCAATGTTTTATTTTTCTCTAACCATCTTTTTTTATCACTTTGTAATTAATACAATTTCCTCAACTTTCCTTTACCGGTGTTTTAACTTTTTTCTTCTGTAGATTCTAATTTGTATATCTTGTTGTATTTTATTTGCTAGCAAAGCTTATGATACCTTTAGGTATTTCTCAGCAATTATGTTAATTTCCAATGCAAATAACATTTAATTGAAGTGTTGGTAGTATTTATATATATATATTTTTTTATATTACTATTTTTTCTATTTATTTTTATGTACATTTATTCCTGGGTTTAATTTTTTTTGTGTCTTTTACTAGACCACACCTTAACACCAACACAAATGGTATTAAATGATAGAATATTATATTTTTTTCTTGTAGTAAAATATGCAAATACTAGTTAATGGTAATTGCAGCTATGGCTAAAGTATTAATTGCCAATAATTATATTGGTTTTTTAAGCTTAAGCAATTTTGTTCATAACATTATTTTAAAGTAAATATTTTATGATTTTTTTTTAAGAATTTAAATAACATTAAAATATTTTTGTTTCTATTTTGAACTCTTTAACATATGCTCCAATTCTTGTTATAATTTCTTTGCCTTAAAGTATGCTTCAATTTTTAACACATAATTAAACACTTGTTTATATAAAGTGTTTGTAAGTAGTTTTTTTTTTCTATTACTCTCCAACCTGACCACATTATAATGAAAAAAAAAGAAACGCTCTTAACATGGTAAATCGAAACTTAATTTATGACTGGCAGCAATTTCTACAATTTATTTATTTTTTTTTTTCTCCATAAAGTGAATGTCCTGTTTTACAAAATAAACCTTGCACTAACTTCAATAGTCGTTGCATAGTTGTAGGTGCTGTAAAAAAACAACCCAACATATTATTTTTTAACACTAAATAAAAAAAAAAAAACAACGAGTTGAATGCAAAAAAAAAGAATAAATTTATTTCTCATACTCTTGGCAGTCTTATGCAATGATGTGTAATGAATTAACTTTTCAACATATTTACTAGTACTCAATTGCATATGGTCGTGGGTTTTTATGTTTTCTCCTATAATAGTTACTGTGGACATTGCTAGGTTCGTTGGCTTACATAGACAGCATATATAATATTGTGTGTATTTTTTTTTATAATAATCGTTGTTTAATAAGTTGGGACAGTAGTGGTAGTGGTCGATAATGCAGTTGACTTCCTGCTGGCTACATAAATACTTTATTCTGCCATACTTTCTATACATTTATGTTTGATTTTGCATACCATCATATGGCTGTCATAAAATATTACATACACACAGATTTCTATAAACATGTTTATAATAAAGTTTACACAAATCATAGTAGTTGAAGATTATTATTTTTTTACAAGCTTCTTTTTTTTAATGTCCATAGTAATTTTTAATTTTTTTTTTTTACAAAAACTAGGTAAAGCACTCTTTGTTCGATGTTTCTGTTTAAATGTTAAAAATACAATAAATCAATAATTTAAAAATGAAACTTAATTTGTTATAGTTTTCTAGAAAATCTTTAATAATTTTATTTATTTATTTTATTTATTAATCATATAATTACAAATTATATGTTAATACCCAAACCGAGCACTAGCAACAAAGGCCTTCGGCTCGTTGTAGCGAAAACAGACCAGAGCCTCTGGTGGGAATTGAACCCACGACCCCCGCACTGATAAGCTAGCACGCTACCAACTAGCCTACCGGGGCGCTCAGAATAATTTTATATTATATTACTAATCAGCTATAAAAGATTGCACTCAGTTAAATAAACTTAGTTTTTCCAATATATTCAACATTAGTTGGAAATTCAGCTATGAAAAATTTTATTCAGCGATGTAAATTTAATTCTTAAAGTTATTTAGAAACTGTATCCAACACAATGGTAAAATTCAGCTACATAAATTTTAAATTCAGCTAAAGATTATTATTTTCTTTCCCTTTATTCGAGTTTCAATGTAGATAATTTTATTTTTTTTTTCAATTTGAAATTTTTGTCAAATGGTATAAATATAATACTAATAGTATTGGTAAATTTCTAAACAACAAAATTTTAAATTTTAGCACTAAAAAATATAATTTAGCTACATAAAATTGCAAAAAAAATAGTGATTTTTAATCACAAATTTTGTGTTTGGTAATTCAGCTCTCAAAATTCATATTCAGCTAAAGAAATATACAATTAAAATTTCTTGCTGCAAAATTTTGAATTTTTGAACATAAATCTGCTATTCAGCTAACAACTGTAATTAAGACCTATTAATTCAATTAAATAAACATGTTTGAATTAAAGCCCTTTATAATTTGTTGTTATTCAGCTAACAAAAATTTAACTCAGCTGCATAAATTTCAATAACTCTATTATATATTATATAAATAAATCTATTTACAATTAAAAAAATTAGTAGAAAAATTAGTAAAACATTTTTTATTCCATTTAACCGTTTTTGTACTAATTTTTAGTACAAATTCTTCCTATTTACAATTTAAATTTTTTTACTTGTTTTTGTTGCTGATTTAAGCAAAATATTTTACACTTTTTTCAAATAGTTACTAAAATTAGCAAAAGTGTTTCTTATTTTTTTTTTCATAATTTAAAGCAAAGTTTTTTAAATTGAAAATTTTTATAATAAACATGGAAGAATATTCAATAAAAATTTAAATTTAAAAAACGAAAACTAATACATCAATTCTTAGTAAAACCATACTAATTTTTTCAACTATTATTTAACCAAAAATTACCAACTCTAGAATAAGCTTAAATGGTCTAAAATTAATTATAGGGTTATTTTGTAACTACATAAAAATTTATCACGTTGAAATATGCAAATCTGATATATTTCGGTAAGTTTTTGTATATACTTTTTAGGAAAATTTAACTTTATGTGACTCTCCCTATCCTAAATATGGTAGAGTTGCATATAGTTACAGAATAACCCCATAATTTTCTTAAAAGAATTACAAATTTTTGTGTATTTTTTGCAGACTTTTTTATGAATGTATTATATAGCTGAATTAATATTTTTGTAGCTGAAAGCTTATTTTTTTGTAAAAATTTAATTTAATTCATTAAACAATTGTATGATTTTATAAATGAACTAAAACGTTGTAGCTGAATAACAAATTTAATTGGCTTAATATAGCATTTGAATTTATGTTTTTATAGCGGAATTCCTTTAAAAATTAGATGAATTATTATTATTAAATTTTGTCCAGCTGAATAGAAAATATAATAAGCTGAATTAGCAACCCAATTATAATTTTTGAGGCAAATCTTAAAGTTTATGTAGCCGAATTCATAGTTTTATTAGCTGAATTCAAAGTTTCATTAGCTGATACTATGATTAAACAAGCTAAAATTATATTCCTTAATATATAAATTACGGCTGAATTAAAATTTATCTAGTTGAATAGCTAAATTAATTAGCTGAATAATGACTTAATAAAAATATCTTTGTTAAAACACCTTTCAATAGAAAGCTTTTGTTTAAAAAATAATAGAAAAGTTAATAAAAAAAATATCATGTAAATCCCTTATTAAATCACACTTGTTAAAAATTTTAAGCTTTGCTATTTTTTGTTTTAATTGTAATATTAACAAATCCCGGTAATGAATAAATACTCACACAATGTGTATTCTTTCTTTTTTTTCTTTTTTTTTTTTGAATGAACATAAATTTTAAATGAGTTGATTAAATTATATTCTCATTTATTTGTATAATTACAATGAATAGCAATTGTTTGCTGAATATGAATGAATATACAACATCTCATGTACATATATTTAATATAAATGAATTACAATCAACACATCAAATGTTTACAGTGATTTTTGTCCCTTGTAAAATTTTAACGTGGGTGGTAGTAAAAATGATAATGACTGACAATGATGGTGTGGAGGACACTATTATTACAAAAGTGTTTTTAACACGTACTTAACAACTACATTTTCATATAAATTATTGTATGGTATAAATTGAATTGAATAAATGGTTGGTGTGATAGCTGAAGTACAAATAATTGTTGAATTGCTGAATACTTTAGTTTGTTGTAATTTTTAATATAATTTCGTTAATTTTAACAGTTGTCATATAACAGCTTAAGTAGCATTGCATCATGTCACCATGTATGTATGGATATATATACAAACATATCCTATATTGTATGGAAAAACCTCATACCATTTTTTTTTACATTAAAAACAATAACCATTCATTTAGATTCGTGTGTACTACTCGTACTTACAAAATAAACAGGCAACGTTTGGCTTGTGCTCTACATTGTTTACATGTATAATGTATAAGTATGATGCTGAGCTCATATTTATACTGACAATTATTTAATAATAATCACATGTAATAATATGACAGTAACTTTAAATAAGTATAGTTAAAATTACAATTAAGCTTCATGTATGTTTGTAAAATTTTCATTTAACTCAGATTTGAAGCAACTATTTAACACATGTAAACAGATTATATTTTTATACCCTCCACCATATGTGGTGAGGGTATATATCAGTTTGTCATTCCGTTTGTAACATGTCGAAATATAGGTCTAAGACCCCATAAAGTATATATAATCGTGATCCTTATGCAATTTTAAGTCGATTTAGCGATGTCCGTCTGTCTGTCTGTTGAAATGGCGATCACGACGCGAAGACGCAAGCGGAGGTGCCTATTTTCACCTGGATTGTTGAACATCCTCCCGAGCAGTTTGTTATTGAAAATGACCAAAATCGGTCCAGCGGTTAAAAAGTTATGAGTGAAAATGTGAAGATACCTCTAAATTTTCCATACAATTTCATAGAAGCGACAGGTACAAAATATATTTTCTCATATTTGTTCATCAGTCGCTTAGAAATTAATAGTATTTTGTATTCACCTCAAATATTTTTTACCTCAAAAAATTTTTATCACCACTAAAATTTTTTTTCACCACAAAAAATTTTTTCCCCTCAAAAACTTTTTTTCACCTCTATAATACGAAATGTTTTATCATATTTATGAAATGTAATATAAATATAATAAATTATTTCATTAGACGGAAACTGATTAAACTTTTCATAAATATAAACTTTTGAAAAATTGGATATAGTAAAAAGTTAAGTCTTTTCAATCAACAATTTACAAAACGTGATGTCAATTTTGGGAATAACTGTACATAGTTTAATAAATTAATATATAAACTCTGTAATGTTTGTATATAAATTACAAATATGTTTAATTTTATGAAACATTAAAGAAAATATAATCTACTTGTTGAATGTTGAATTTATAACAAAAAAAAAAGTTTGATTTTTAAATCACTGAAATCAATAAATCAAAATTAATAATGACACAATTTATCTCTTTCTCTTTTTAGGATTATGATAAAGAGATACCACCTCATAAGATTCATTCACCCATAGACAACCATATTCCCGATATACCTATGCATTATGCTAGTGAAGATAAAGATCATATAAAAGAATTGGAATTTTATAAAAGTTTAGCAAAAGCTGCTTCTTTGGCATCACAAAATAATAATAACAACAATAATAATAATAATAACCACAATAGCAACAATAATAATATCAATAGAAATAATACCAATAATATTAATGAAAAATCACCTTTACCTCAACAACATCATCATCATCAAACACAACATCTGCCAATAACAAATGATTTACAATTATCTCCTGCTTCTTCGCCACAACCCATGCAAATTGATACTGATATTCATATAATAAATGACGATGATAATAACCATTCTAATCATAAAACCAACGATGAAGATCACCAGGCTATGACTGATAATGATGCTGAAATGGTAGAACAACCAACAGATCAAGCTAAAGCTTCGGCTTTAGCGGCAGCAGCAGCAGCGGCACAAGCTCATCTAAATGGAACTAGTGAGTACATATCGAAATCCAATTTTATATATATATATATATAAAAAAAATAGAACACTAACAGTAAATACAAAACACATTTGTAGCATATTAAAGGCAATTCAGCTTGTAAAAAACAGAATTCAGCTAAAATACCATACTCCGTTTTTCTATCACTATTAAATTATAAAGTAATAATTATTACTATTAGTAAAGAAGATTTTACTCTTTTAAATAAAAGAAGTAATTTCTAAACCCAAACCCGGCAGCAATAAACATATTTAGCCCGATTACTTTTTACTGATAAGTTTTAAAGCATTTCATATAGTAAAGCTACTGAAATTGGTATTCAGCATATATACCTTCACTTGTTAGATAAAATTTTATAATAAAATTGAAAAATTTTCTTGTAAAAGTATGCACAAATCTTTTTTCTAAAACAAAAAAACTAATTCAGCTACAATAAATTATATTCAGCAAGCACAATTTTCATTTCTAACTTATTACTGTTACACTTGAAAGCATTTCATGCAGTAAGACAGCAATTCAGCTAGTAAAAATCTTATTCAGCAAACAAAACTTTACTTAAATATTATTTTATAATATTGCTGTATGAAGTAAAATAACTAATTTCTAAAACAATATAATACCCAACAAAATTTTAAAATTAAAACAACTTTTTATAGGGTTTCCTATATACCGCATTGTCTTTTATTATAAAAAACACATTTTATACATACACTCTCACCATCATTTATTATAAACTTTTATACCGTATTTCACTAATGTATCATGATTTCATTTCCTTTTGTGTAGTGCAAGAAATGTTAAATTTACAAAAATTACAAAATCTATCAACATTTCAACAAGAACAAAATTTAGACAACAATGCAGCCACAGCAGCAGCCTTAGCAAGTTTACAAGGGTTGGCAGCAGGTTTAACAGCTAGCGCAGCGGCAGCTGCATTGAATTCACCTTTGAATCTTAGTGTTGCTAGCAATGGTCTACCACAAATGGCTTCAGATTTATTAAATTCTCACAAAGCAATGACACAATGTGCCAGTAGTACAGCGGGTAGTAGCAATGGTGGAGATAATCAAAATAACCCAGGTTCCACATCACCCAATGGTAATGGTACTAGTTTAACAGGAGGAGGACAATCAACGGCTTCTACACAAAATACTCTAGCTAATGTTTTAAATAGTGCTGCAGCTGCAGCGGCAGCTCAAGGAACTGCTGCTACAGCATCACCACCACCACAACTGCAGGCACCACCAGCTAGCTCACAAATGCCTCAATTAATATTGGCCTCTGGACAATTGGTACAGGGGGTACAGGGAGCACAACTTTTAATACCAACAGCACAAGGTAAGGAATATAAATAAATTCTAACTCTTCCCTTGAAATATATTAATCTTCATTTTGCTTTGCCTTTTAGGTATAGCTGTACAAACTATTCTAACCATACCCGTAAGTCCACAAATCAATACCAACGAACAATTTCTATCCAACTTTGGTGCCTTTGCGGGTTTTCCTCAACAACAGGCTGCTCAATCACAGATGTTAGGATCATCTGCTGGTCATTTGCCCTCACCGCTGGCAGCACTACATCAACCTCCCACCTTGCCTCAACTAACCCAAGCACCAACGAATTTACTAAAACCAAATCTTTTTTCAAATGGTGTACAGCAACTGTTAGCTGCTTTACATCCAGAATTATTTGCAGCAGCTGCGGTAAATCACCATCATCAGCAACACCACCACCAACAACAGCAACAACAACAGCAGCAACATCAACAACAACAACAGCATGCCCAACAAATGGCAGCTCATCATCTTGACATGCACTTAAGATCGTCCAATGAAAGATCCCCGCCTTCTTCTCCCACAAATAGTACAAAAGCCTCCACTGCGGCTGCTGCAGCTGCAGCAGCAGCTTTTCACTTACAATCTCAGTTACATATAAAACCTGAGACTCAGCCCCATTTACATCCTCATCATCATGCCGCAGCAGCAGCAGCGGCTTTACATCATCATACTCAGGCTTTAAGACATGCTGAAGGTTTATCATCTCCGAAATTGGAATGCAAACCGAATATCCATCTAACAGCGGAAACTTCTTCAAATTCACCACCTCCCATGGGTAGACATCAATTTAGTTCACATAATCGCTTAGGTGGCTCTTCGTCTTCTCCACGTCCATCTTCCTGTGCTTCCAGTAGTATGACATTAAGAGAAAGAGAGTCTAGAGAACAGCATGCTTTAAAAATGAGTCCTTCGCGTAATGGCAGTGCGTCCGGTAGTGGTATGAATTTAAGTCAACTGGGTAGTGAGAGGGAAAAAGAACGGGAACGAGAAAGGGAGCGTGAACGTGATAGAGAAAAGGAAAGAGATCGAGAAAATCATAGAGAACGTGATAGAGATCGAGAAAGGGACCGTATACGAGCTGCCTCACCTGCCACCTTAAATGCCAGAAGTGCGGCAGCTTCATTGGCTAAAGAGGCTTCTAATCCCGCCACAGCTACGACCAACTCATCTATGGCAACAAACTGCAACGAAAGAGGCTTTTCATCACCTGTGGGTTCAACTTCTGCCAGCCAATTATATCGTACACATTCTCCCCACCTCTCACATCACCCAATGAGCCAACAACCTGCACATACTCATCAAATTTTGGATTCTCCACCACCTAGAGATTATCTGGGGAATGGGTTACTGTCAGGATCATCGTCCTCCACTACAGCCACCTCAACAACGGCAAATGTACTTAGTAGTATGAATAGGTAAGTTTTAAAAACACTTAGAAGCTGCAACATGACATTAGCATGCCAAACAACTTCTCCATCATACTGAAATTATTTGGCATCCTTATGCTTAGTTAAACCGATAGTATCAACTTATGACCATCGAAATTTTGTATTAAATAAACATATTTTCCAGACTCTCTTCATCAAATGGTGAATTAACCATAACCAAATCACATGGTCCACCAACTGCCACCGCTACCAGAGCCTCGTCGGCGTCACCCACCTCACCTACGGGACCAACCACAAGTTCAATTTCCAATCCTTCGTCACTGCATCATCATAATCCTCATCATTCTATGCACTCAATGAAATTAAGTCCCACTACAAATGCAGTTTTACATCAACAACGTGAAAGAGAACGTGAAAGGGAGCGTATGCAGGAACAACAGCCACCGCTACTTTTATCGCCTAATGGCACGGAGGGTTCAATGGGTGCTCATGATTTACTTATGGATTCACCGAGTGAGTAAAGATCGTTTTCATAAATTTTTAAATATTTTTTTTAAGTTTAACTTAAGTTGAGGATTAAATTAAAATTAAGAATAACGATAAATGTTGAGCTCCTAAAAAGAGTCATAACCGAGTCTTTTAAAAGTTTAAAACCAAAATAGTATTTTTTTCCTAATAGAAATGTCTTTTTCTTTATGAGGATTCCGTTATGACTATTTAATATAAATGTTTTATAAATTACTAGCGGATCCCGGCGTGCTTCGCTACGCATGAATATTAACATTGAATCAAATTCATTGGTTTCTCGATCCGCGAGTTCAGTGAAAAAGAACCTTAAAATGATCACTCACTGATAGCTGTCAATGTGTATGCATGTATGCGCTACGCTCATGGGCGCCTAAGTATTTGTTGTTGTTTTTTTTTTTTTTATATGCAAAAAATCACATGTTAACATGCAAACTTAAGATAAACCATATACACGACCATACGAACAAACCCTAAAAAATGAATCGAATTCGGTTTGAGTTCGGTGAGTTATAAACTCACAACACACTTGCAAAATAAATAAATTTTTTGAAAAGATAGTTTTTGATTTAAACGAAGGTTTCTAAAAGTACTTAAATCTTAAATTTTCTATATGGAATCATCCATTTTGAAAATGTAACAAAGTTCAGTATTATTTCTTTGAAAGGTAAAAGAGGTCAATTCAATTCTTTAATATCTGCGAATAGCTAATAGCAAGCTGAGCGCCCCGGTAGGCTAGTTGGTAGCGTGCTAGCTTATCAGTGCGGGGGTCGTGGGTTCAATTCCCACCAGAGGCTCTGGTCTGTTTTTGCTACAACGAGCCGAAGGCCTTTGTTGCTAGTGCTCGGTTAGGGTATTAACATATAATTAATTAATTAATGATTAATAAAATAAATAAATAAATAATAGCAAGCTGTAGAAAGTAATGTTTTTAATCTTGTGTTGCTAAAGATGCTTAGGAACCTGCACGGGAGTAACCCCAACGCTTAGCCATTCAGTCTATCGCGCAGTGGCCCGTAAGAATTCTTATAAGCACACCTACTTAGGATCTGCTTTTTTCATTCTCCTTTGACATCGCCCAAAGGGTCCAAGATATTTTAAATCGGTCAAGGCTATCCACATCGACTTCCCATACGTTGCGTCCTCTATCACACTGAACAGTCCACTCTCGTCAATACAATCACCTCAAAACTTTAATGCTTTTACTTAATAATGCTGCCTAAAATAATTAATGTCAATATACAAGAAGAAGGGACTCATTGGAGTCTCCCAAAATGTAAATATATATTTGGTTATAGAGAAACAACTAATGGACTTGTATGGTTATCAAATTCGGTGGCTGGCCCTGAGGATTGTTATTAAAAAGTATTTTTGTTTTATGTTTAGACATATTGCGCCTACAAAAGTCCTCAAAAATGAGATTTTATTCTTTTTCGAACACTACAGAACGCAAATACAAATACGGTCAAATCCCGGTATAACGAATGATATATTGTCAGGCCCATTTATTATACCGAAATATTCGTTATATCGCAACACAATTTTGTATCCATTTGTGGCATTTTTAAAATTTGTAAAACTCCTATAAATTTAAAAAAGGACTTCAATAATGATACACGCTCTAAGTAAAAGGTTCTAAAACAAAAAATCCCAAATTATTTTCTTACTTAAATTTTTTCATTTTTTTTTAAATTTCCTTTTACAGTTTGTTACCAATTATTCGTTATATCGAGTATAAATTTTAAGAAATATTCGTTATATAAGGTAGTTAATGCAAATAATTAGGTCGTACGTTATATCGCGTTTTCGCTATACCGAGCTTTGACTGTATATTTAAATGAAATTTAGTACACGGACTCATTTTATGTACTAATTTTAAGTAAAACTGATCCATATTTGGGCCTAGTACCCATGTAACTGATTTTTTCATTAAAAAAACAAAAAAATCAATTTTAAAATGTTTGTTAACCAAGTATCAGACTTATTAAACTTTTTTAAAACATGACTATTTCGATGCTTTTAAATTTCGGACCCAAACTTTTGTAGAATTTTGCCCAGACTAGTGTATGGTTTTATTTTTACTTGTTTAAAAATTAACCGATTTTATTTTAACAAATTTTTAATATTATATTTCATCACCTTGCCACAAATCTTGGTTACTTCTTCTTTACTGTCAAAGATTAGTAAAACTAATTTCTTCATTTAACATTTTAGGTTTTCTATTTAATCGCATATATAAACTTTATTAACTTGCTTTATATTTATCTAAACAATATTGACATTTTACTAACAAACTGCTGTAAACTTTTAACTTTCAATGCTAATTTGCAATTACTTTCGACTCTATGTAAGGCAAACGCTAATACATCTTAACATACATATGAGTGACATTAAGTCTTATATGTATGTGCGTTGAAAATAATAAATGTATGCAATATAAGAAAATGCAATTTAACAGGATTTATGTTTAGAATTTTACAAAAGATTATTTTTGAAAGTTTTCAGTGTATTATATACCAGGTATATTCATCATCACCGTCATTGACGTCTTTTAGAAAACAACAACAGACAGTAGCATTATAAAAGATATCAACGCGTAATTTTCAAAAAGTTTTACTTACTTTACCTTCATCATCTTGTCATCTTTGTAGGAAAAAGTTTTTGAGGGTTTTGCCAAAAATTTTGTTAGCTGTATTTTCAGTTTAATTAACGCTAAAAAAAACTTATGGTTATGTGTAAATATAATTGTGGATTTATGAAAGCCAAAACTACAAACAAGCAAAAAAAAAAACTTTATATTAGAAAATAAGTATAATATAAATGAGTTTTTTTTTCGAGAGTTTTCAATGCGCAAACAAACATATTGTAGATTCATTTGCCTTTATTTTTGCTATGTTCTTAATAATTCTACCAAAAATTTTAATTGCAATTTATTTCTATAGAGAAAAAAGTATTTGATTACACAATTGACCCTTTTTTTTTGTAATACATAGCCAACCATATGTAGTTTTCCAACGCCATGCTTACACTTGTTTTTTATGGTTTGTTAGTTATTTCCATAATAATGGTTATTGATTATTTTTTGGAGTACTTGTGGTTAGTAGAAGGAGTAAGCAGGAGTAGAGGGGGTTTTAAAATGCAAATGATACTTATGGTTTATTATATATTTTTTTTGTGGGAAAAAGAGCTTTCATTAGTTTGTTGTTGATGGGATTAATGTATGGAAATAAATTAACAAAAAAAAAACCAAATAGAATTTTATTTGGAATTGTTAAAAAATCAAAGGTTATTGACCAATATAGATGCTAAAATTACACTTGAATTGAGCTTTTCATAAAATGAAAATAGATATATTTAAATTAGAAAATAAATAAGGGAGTAGTAATATGCATTGACTCTACTCGTAAACTTGCATGAAAAACCAAAAAAAAATGTGTAAAAATTATTTCTATTTTTTATTATCAAAAAAATATAAACAATATTCATTTCAATAAACTCACTAATAAAAAAAGTCAGTAAAAATTTTGCTAAAGTTACTAAAAATTACTGTAATAGATGCTTAAGGAAAAGCTGCTGAAATTTGCTTTTTTGTAAATATTAGTATGAAAAGAGCAGGAACAAAAATGTAAAATTTCAGTTAATTGAAAATAACAATTTACCTACATAAAATCAGCAAAAAAAAATTTTGCTGAATATTAGTAGACTAAAAAATCACAAAAAATTTTCAGTTTTTAGATTTTTTTTAATCCACCCTAAAGAATTCAGGAGTCTACTATTTTTTTTTTTGCAAATATTTTTGTTGTTCTAACAATTTTTTTTTAAATATAATATATTTATTTGATATTTTGTAATATTCAGCAATTTTTTTTTTTGTTGATTTAAGTAGTCCAAATAGTCATTTTTAGTTAACTAAATCTGTTCTTAATTTGGTAATATTTAGGGAAAAAAATATGTTAATTTGAGCAGGTCTTTCCGCATTACTGTTTTAAGTAAGTAAAAGAGGAATCGAAAATGAAGGTACTCTTTACAACCGACTCATGTCCAAAAAATAGGACATAAAACTTTGTACCTAAAGCCGACTGATTGTGCCCTTTATGTTCCTCTAGCACTATACATTTTCCAGGACTAACGATTGGGTAAATTTTTTTATTAAAAAAAAAAAATTAAACATTGATTTAGGTCCGAAATTTTTTAAATTGAAAAAAAGACATAACTCTGTCAAAATTAAATTCGTGTTATTAGTATTAAAAAGTTATTAAAAAACTATGTAGTAAAATTATTACGATTTACGATGTAGTTGGGTTGAGTAGCCTGTATCTCCAGCACCGCGACCAAGTAGATCTATTGTGCACCTAGTAGTAGATCTAGTGTTTTCCTCAGTTGTTTTCCAATGCAGCCTTGAGTAGCAGTACAATATACTTCACTTCCATAGTAAAAATTTTAAGCTAGGGTATGTCGACTATATGATACCCTATACCAAGTATAGTTTCAAATTGCGGTTATCATTGATTTCGTTTGACCAAAATAATTACCAATAGACAATTATTCTATTTTGGCCGAAATTGTTTGTGATCTTCAATTTAATAATAGTTATGCCACAAAACTTTGGCATCATTGGCTGTAAGGACTTCTAAGGTATAGGTGGAATTAGATAGAAACTTATTGTTCTAAAACTCCTCTACAAATTATATTTAGATATATTTACGTTATATTTTATTTGAATGATTATAAGCAGTGACATAACAGTTATAACCAATATTTAAAAAAAATCCTGAAATAATAATTTATCACGAATTTTAAAAACCTGCTCTTTGAATAATAGTTACTAATAATAAATATTTTTTTTGGTCTTTGATAACCATTATAGTTTGCTTTTGATTTTTTTGGGCTTCCATAACGATAACAAAATATTTTAATTTTTTTTTGGTCTTCCGTAACCATTACAAAAGACTATTATCATTTTTTTTTGGTCTTCTATAACCATTATAAAAGATTATAATTTTTTGTGGTCTTCTGCAACCATTATGAAAGATTTTGCTTTTTTCGGTCTTCGTGTATTCAAAGAAATACAGAAAAAATAAAAATCTTTTATAATGGTTATAGGGGACCAATAAGAATTAAAATCTTACCAAAGACCAAAAAAATATTTATTAATTTATTTCATATTAATCATATAATTACAAATTATATCCTAATATACTAACCGAGCACTAGCAACAAAGGCCATCGGCTCGTTGTAGCGAAAACAGACCAGAGCCTCTGGTGAGAATCGAACCCAAGACCCCCGCACTGATAAGCTAGCACGCTACCAACTAGCCTACCGGGGCGCTACCAAAAAATAATCACCCTTATTCTAGTTGTCGTTATCAATGTCGTCGTCGTTGTTGAGTCAACATCACTTTGCTTCGACCTCGACATGACTTCGACACCAAATTGGTATTCTAAAACAGTGTTGAAACGACGTTGACAGTTTATCGATTTAAACAAAAACACATCTCTAAAAATTGAGTCGGCAGATTTATTTTGTTTATTATTTTTGAGAAAAAATGTTTTTTATGTGTAATTTAAATTCTGATACCAGTGATGAAGAAAATAAAGAAAATCTAGTATTGGAAAGAATACTTCTCATACAGAAATCCAATATCTTTAATCTGCCGGATAACAAGTGAGTAGCAAAATCAAAGTCTGTTACTTTAAAGAATGTTAATCTTCTAATTTTTTTAAAAGGTTTGAAAGTTACTTTCGGCTGAATAAAACAGCCTTCAAAGATGTGCTGGAAACAATAGCACCTAATTTGAAAACCAGAATCAAGTCCACATTTATTTCCAAAACAATAAAGTTGGCAGCTACATTAAGATTTTTAGCTCAGGGGTCGTACCAGCTCAGTGTTGGAAACGACTTTAACTTAGGGTTCAGCTGTTCCTGAAACTGTAGAAGATTTGCAACAGCTTCCTCCAGCGGGCTCAATATAAATTGCTTGAATCTTTGTTGTTGGCTACCATTTTCTTTTTAACTTTAAATTTTAAGTCTCGCCAAACCTATAAATAAATTGTGTTATATTTTTATAATGCACTTTATATGATAATGCTTTCTTTACCTTCTGCCATCCATCTCAAACCTATTGCATATATCAAAAATAATAACAGTTATTTCGGGTCTCTGATTATAATTATTAAACAAGTGTACACTGACAATATTATTTCGTTAAAAATAATCTACAATACATATTAAATTAATCGAAAATACAATCAAAAAGAGGACTACCGATTTTTTTGATATATATTGAGCACTTTTTGTTGTTTATTTTCAATCATTGTTTAATAATCGACAAAAGTGGTAAAAGCAATCGAAAGTCGTTTAAAATAACTATCAATTTTTAACTGACAAAAAGTAGTGGGGTTTGTTTTTTAAATTGAAAATTTTCTAATTTGTATATAATTTAACAAAACACAACAAACACAGATATATGTATTTTTATTGGCTTTGTGTGTATGTTTATGTAAATAATTTCTTGTAATTTTTATTAAAATAGTTTTGTATATAAAGAAACTATTTTGGTAAAAAAACAAAAAGGAATTATATGAATTTCTGTTTTTAAAAACAGAAAACATAAAATTTTACATTTAACAGAAAATATCAACTACTACTGAATGTCTGTAAATTGTTATAGTTTGTTTTTTGAATGACTCATTCAAATAGTTAAAAAATATGTGTCTATGAATTTCAATTGATTATTAAATTAAAAACAAACTTTACGTATTACTTTTTAAATAAACTACAGGTTGGTTGAAAAGTTCCTGCGCTCGAAATGAAAGAATACTGTTTTTGTTACAAAATATATTTTTTTATTCAATATAATCTCCTAAAAGCTCAATACACTTGTTCCAATGATCTTCCAATAATTTTATCCCATCCTTATAATGGTTTTCCGGAAGCTCTGCAAAATAACCGTAAACGGCTGCTATGGCCTCTGCATTCGACGAAAAATGCTTTCCACAAAGGAATTGTTTGAGATTTCTGAAGGGATAGTAGTCACTGGGAGTCAAATCTGGTGGATGTTCAAGCAATTCGTACTTTAATTCTTTGAATTTAGCCATCGTGAAAACACTTTTGTGAGCAGGTGTTTTGTCTTGATTAAAAATGATTTTGTTCTTCTTTAAACCAGGTCTTTTCTCACGAATTTTTTCATCCAGCTGATCCAAAAGGCTGCAATAATATTCAGAGTTGATTGTTTTACCTTTCTGAAGATAATCAATTAACAAAATTCCTTTTGCATCCCAAAAAACTGATGCCATAACCTTCTTTGCTGATCGTTGTAACTTTACCTGCTTTGGAGCTGAACAATTAGCTTCAGTCCACTGTAAACGTTCTTGTTTCAATTTAGGATCATGGTGGTAGATCCAAGTCTCATTATAAAACGACGCAAGAAGTCGGTTTTATTCGGCTTAAAACGCTCCAAATTACGCTGAGAAATTTGTTTTCGATCCAGTTTTTCTGGAATTGTTAATGTGTGCGCACTAACTTTCCAAACAGTTTTTTCATACGTAATTCTTCATGTAAAATATGGAGTACTCGTTCGTCTGAGATGCCTATGGCATTAGCAATTTCACGCTTAGCCAAACTTGGATCTTCACTAACCATATTATGTACCTGCTCAATGATTTCTGCTGTGGTTGCAGTTTTTGGTCGTTCTTCGCGTGGATCGTCTTCAAGGCTGGTACGACCACGTTTAAATTCACCAGCCCAAAATTCAACGGTGTGTTTTGAAGGTGAGGACTCCTTATACACTTCTAACAATTTATCATAAATTTCCTTTGCTTTTAAACCCTTCAAAACAAAGAATCTAATGACTGCACGATATTCAATTTTTTCCATATTAAAAAAATCAATGACACGTCAACTTCAAATGGCTTGTAAACAAAGAGAGAATTGACAGAATGACTTGCAACTTTGCATGTGTTCTCAGGACAGTTATACCAACTTGAGAAAAAAAAGTGTGGAGCTAGCAGTGCCATCTCTTGGTGAGCGCAGGAACTTTTCAACCAACCTGTACAGTCGGTTACGGAAAATATATTGTGAGTATAGTTATTTATGGTGGTTAAAGAATTAGGAAAATTCCTTAAAAAGCATAATTTTGCAACAAAAATGCAAACCAACAAAAATTAACAAAAGGGTAGTTTACAAAAAATTCATTAAGATTTTTTTTTTTTTTTCAATTAATTAAAATCTCTTTAATCCTAAATTTAAATTGTTTAATTCTATAAATCATATTGTCAATAATTCACTAAATTTTCGTTATCAAAACATTTAATATTCCCTCTGGTTTATGGTAACCATATTTAAAACATAAAACTTTTCAAGTTTAGCTGCATAGTTTCTTTCTAAATTTGTCAGTATTGTATACACGTTTTAACTATTTGAATAACAAACTAAATAACACTTTCAACACTATCGTACCACCGCCGCCGCCAACACCATTTTTTGGCATAATGTCATCTTCTGAACAAATTTTCAACACAATCTTCATAAATGGTTTGTTACTATAGAATCCACCAAAAAGGCAGTAATGCATTTTAAAAGAAGGATCTTAAAATTTTGTGATTTATTTAAGTATTAATGATATGCAGCAACAACAAAACATCAGAACAACTACAATATATAACATTATTTACAGCAGCTACAAGGCATTGAAATCATCTACATACATCATCATCATCATCTTCTTCATTATAGAACCTAAAGTAGCAGCAATTTCAACAGCCACTTGTTACAACTTGATGTTGTTAAAGTGAAGTAACAGCATCAGCAAGAACAGCTAATAAAAGCAAAACAAAAAAAGTTTTGTTTAGTAATTAAACAACAACAGCTACAAATTTATCTTATATCAACAATAACATTAGCAAATTTTTAAGTTTATTGAATTGCATATTGTTTAAGCCATACTACATATTCACAGGGTGGCCTAAAAGTTTTAACGCAAGTTTTTAATGCAAAAACAAATTTTTGAAGGACTTTAATTAAGGCAGGAGGACACTTACTATAAATTTTTGCTTTTTAAGTTTTATGTTGCCAAATAAAATCATCGGGCGATATAACGGATTGCTTCCTCATTTCCGCATAATATTTTCGCCATCTTGAGAAGCATTGCCGTGTAAATGTTAATATCTTAAAAAATTAACAGCCCGACCTGTAGAATCATAGCTTTTGTGCTACCCTATATTTATATATAATGCCACCAAAAAACTTAAACCTCTTCTATTACAAGTTTATAAAAGTGTTAAAGTAAAAGACAGCTTAATGTTTAAAAGATACTACTTACATGCATCTTTCTTATAATTTATACCACTGCTTCTTATTAAGATGTTACTTTGGCATCATAGTACGAGTTGTTTCTTTCATTTTGAACAAAAATTCAGTAACTTGATGCCTTTTCTACTTATTTTCTAGTAGTAAAAAAAAAGAACATGTCATTAAATTGTATGATTCCTTCTCTTTTTCTTAAGTGTATATAGTATAATATGCATATAAGCACTCGGTAAGACGTGAAAAACATAAGTTTTGTAAGCGTCAATTAGTAGTAATTAAGAACAATATTGTTACTGACTTACAAACAGCATACAGATAAATGGTGGAATACACTGAGGCAGAAATTTTGAATTAAAGCTAAAAGTTTAAATGCATATAAGGAACGTTCTAAGTTAGAGACATAAAAAAGAGGTATTTTTTTAGTTGCTTCCTAGTATTACTGTTAACCCTTTGAAGGCTACAGGCAAGTCTGCTTGCTGAAGCTTCAGTTAGAGATAAAGCAGCAAATATATTTGCAGAGGAGGTTTGGGCCAATTATAAATTTATAAGTCTATATCTGGTTCAAAAAAAGCTGAGACATTACAAACTCGAAAAAGGTTCCAAAAATTCTAATCTTTAATAGTTTCAAAATTTTATCGTTTCCCTGACCCATTGTGCATTGTTTGTTAAACAAATTGTACTTATGTATATTCTTATAGGAAAAGATGCTACGTTGAAATTTTCTGCATGTTAATCCTTTTATTAGGCAATGATAATTTATGTACACAATTTGTTAAGTAATTACTTGATATGGCAAATATAAAGTGTGATAGTAAAACAATATAAACAAGATGATTTTAAAGAAAATTTCGTAAATAAATAAAATATAAGAAATTAAATTCAAAAGATAATAGTCTAAGAAGAATATCGGGTAAAAATTTAGACGATTGGAGAGAAAAGTCTCGCCCAAATTCCTTTGGCTAGACGCTTAAAAACAGAACCATACATATTTGGGATATAATAATATTTGGACCATTATCAAATATGTTTTTTAAAATGGTATGAGATAAAATTATATATGATTCAATATATTGTTCAATATTATGCCTGGTTTTCATTATGTCATATGAACTATCAACAAAAACTGACTCAAATGAAATCTCGTTATTTTTCTGTCAAATGCGTTTTCATTACATCTTAAAAATTGACAATAAATCGATAAAGCAGAGATTGTCGAAGACTTATGTCAAATTTTGGTGTGAGTTGACTGACACGCCGTTTTCATTACAAATGTGATGCGTAGACTTTTGGCGAGCTAACAGCTGATTAGAAAATATTAATTTGTTTTAAATAAAAAGTTTAAAAGTGGGAAAAAAATTAAAAATGATAAAAAAGAAACAAATGGCTATAGCTAATGAGGCGCTTTGTGTTATTACAACACTAAGGGCTTGGAAAAATAAAAGGAAGCAGCTAAGAAAAAAAACAAGTAAAAAAAGGCTTAAATTTGGCTGTGCCGAATCTTTGAATACCCTCCACCAATATCCTAAAAAAAATGTTCTCTACTGTTATTGATAAAAAATAATGTAAAAAACTCTTGAAGTAAAATTATGGAGGTGAAAAAAATATTTTGAGATGAAAAAAAATTTTTTTTGGTGAAAAAAAATTTTAGTGGTGATAAAAATTTTTTGAGGTGAATACAAAATATTATTATTTTTTATCGACTGATGAAAAAATATGAGAAAATATATTATGTACCTGTCGCTTCTATGAAATTGTACTAAAAGACACCAATTTTTATGGAAAATTTAGAGGTACATATCTTCACATTTTCACTCATAACTTTTTAACCGCTGGACCGATTTTGCTCATTTTCAATACCGAACTGCTCGGGAGGATGTCTAACAATCCAGGTAAAAATAGGCACCCCCGCTTGCGTCTTCGCGTCGTGATCGCCATTTCAACAGACAGACAGACAGACAGACGGACATCGCTAAATCGACTTAAAATTGCATAAGGACCACGAATATATATACTTTATGGGGTCTTAGACCTATATTTCGAGATGTTACAAACGGAATGACAAACTGATATACACTCACCATATATGGTGGAGGGTATAAAAACTATTTTGGATTAGGCCATTTCGTTGCCACTTCGGATCGCGGCATATTTATTATATTTGCCACTTCTTGCCAGAGAGCCTCTCGTAGATTTCTGTCCCGACATTCTCTGGACAGGAAATTCCAAACACCTTCCCTCGCTTCTACCTCTTGAATGAGCCTCTCCCTTTGCTCACTAGTCCACTTTTCTTTTATTTAAAAAAATACCATTTCTTTCTTTAAAAAATTAACATTGAAATATATTTTTCCAGCCAAAAAAATAAATAACAGCTTTGCTATTACCAAACAAAAAACAAATTGACAACATGTCATGTTGCCATGTTGCCATATCTGCTGACAAACTGAAATTTGACGTTTTAACTTGCAAACTCAGATGACATCATATGACAACCCGTTGTCATACAATTGACAACAATTTGGCCAAATTGACATTAAAAATAATATAGTGAAAACCATGCATTAGAAATATTTTAGAATATGGTATAATCTATAGTTATATATGGTACAATATTTGCAAACAAATTTGAGATAATGTTATACGCGGGCGAATCAATATGTTCTTGACTTTTCGAACTTCCCTCGTAGTTATATGAAATGCAACACTGCTGCCATCAAGTACCACCTGTTAATAGACTACTGTCAAATTTTGGGCAAGTTCCATTATTTACTTTGCGTTTAACAGCTGTTCAAAACATACAACCTCGTGGATTTTTTTATAAATGGAAAAAAGTGAATCGATTGCTCATTAAACATTATTTATTGCAAAAAAATTAATCAAAGCAAGAAAAAGCTTGATAAATGCTATGGGGACTCTGCACCATCGATTTCAATGGTAAAAAAGTGGTTTACTGACTTTTGTTGTGTTCGCACAAGTAAAAATGACGTTGAATGTTCTGGACGGCCAATTGAGGTCAATACGCCCGAAAATGTCGAAAAAATACACGATATGGTGTTGGCCGATCGAAGAGTAAAAGTGTGTGAGATTGTTAATGCCATAGGCACTTTATATGGCAGTGTTGTTCCGATTTTAAATGATCAGTTCGATTTAAGAAAGCTGTCTGCAAGAAGGGTGCCGCGTTTGCTCTCAATTGACCATCAACGTAATCGTGTGACGTGTGTAGTAGTGGTAAAATTCTATGAATTGGGCTACGAATTGGTACCTCATTTACCATATTCTCCGGACTTAGCCCCCAGTGACTATTTTCTATCTCCAAACCTAAAGAAATGGCTCGGTGAGAAGAGATTAAGCTCCAACGATGAAATTATTGATTAAACAAATGCCTATTTTATGGACCTTTAAAAATCCTATGTTTTGGAAGGGATACAAAAATTTGAGAAACGTTGGACTAAGGCCCATTATTATAACTTGCCGATAGCTAAAGTTAGGATGTTAACGGACAGATTATTAGTTTTTCGTTATTATAAGTATACTTTAACCTAAAAGTGACCGATAAGCTAAAGGTAAGTTCATCTTACCTTTAACTTTTAACGTAAGGTTTAAGCATTTGAAGTTGCCACATTTTCTGCTCTGCAGTGTAGTTGCCGTGTAGTTTTTTGACCGTATCTTTGCTGCTTGGTTTATTTCTGTGTTCGGCGTCGAAAATGTAAATTTTTTACAACAAACATTTTGATCTTTTACACAATTCGAAGAAATTTTGTTTTTCGTTTGTATTTTTTGTTTGTTGTAAGTAAATAAATAAATAAATAAAAATACGTCGTTGCCACTACGTATTTTAAAAAACCATTTTAATTTGTCAAAAGTAATCGGTTTTTGCTCTGGTAATGCCATATTTTCAAAAAACTTAATTTTATTTTAAAAGGAAGTTGTAATAACCAAAAAAAGTTAAAGGTCACTTTATTCCTCACTTTAGCTAAAGTTACCTTTAACTAACACGCATCTTAAAGGCAAGTTATTGTGTATTGAGCTAAAAGAAGATTATGTTGAAAAACATATTTATTTTTTTTTTTTTGCAAAAAAAAAACTGTGCTTCATTCAACAAAAAGTCACGGACTTATTGATAGTTCCATTTTTAGAGTATTTTTGATAGGATATAATATATAATCATATGTGGTTCCATGTCAGTGGTTTCGAATCACAGCCAGAGATAATTTTTTTTTTAATTTTAACCCATTACGGTACAAAAAGACTTAGAAATTTTTGATAGGATACAATATACGTTATAATTAGTTTATAATAATCTAGGCACATATAATTATATATGATATTTGTTTTTAAAAGTACTATACATAAGTGGTGAAAATTTACATGAATCTTTACATGAAGTTGTTGTGAATTTGATACATAGAACACAAGTGAAGCTAATTTGCTTGCACCTATCCTTAGTTGGAATATATTTTGTACTTCTTTACTACTTTGTTTTTATAAATTCTTACATAATTAATAACTTGCATCATCATAATGTTGGTTGTACTGTTATTACCACAATTACCTGTAATTAAGCGGCTGTAAGTGACGGTAACAACCGCCTCAGCTTCTCTCAACTTAATTAGTGTATATTACAACCAGACACAGAACACATACCAGAAGAATTTAAGTAATTTTAAGATAAATTTGCATTTCACACCTACTATCTCTTTGCCGCTTAAGGTTATTAAGTTAATTAAATAAGTTTATAAATAAGATTTTTTTTTAACTTTTTTTAATAGAAGTATTTAAGTTATGATTAAGAAATATTTTTTTTTTATAAATTTGTTTTCATATGGTTATTTAAAATATATATTTTTTTATTTTCGCAATTTTTTAGATGAACCCACTATTAATCAGGCCACTACAAATATGGTTGATGGCATTGATTTGGATGAGATTAAAGAATTTGCCAAAGCTTTTAAATTGAGACGTTTATCATTGGGTTTGACACAAACACAAGTGGGTCAAGCTTTGTCGGTTACTGAGGGTCCCGCCTATAGTCAAAGTGCCATATGCAGGTAAGATTATAATTTAAAATTTTTGTAGATTACAAAAAAAATTTCCTTTTTATAGGTAATTTTATAAAAACATTAATTTTTTGTGAGTTTTTCTTAATTACATATATACTTAGTTAAATTATATACATATATAGTTAAGTCATCTTAATTATTTTAAAAAAAAAATAAGATAAGTTTAACACAAATCGCTAAAATTTGATATTAAATTATGGAGTTAAACCTCATTCAAAAATAAATTTACGCATAACGTTGAGGGTTCAATCCCCAGAGACGGCAACATAAATTTATAAAAATATGTATGTATGAGTTTTTCATCTCGTACATATTACAACGCCCCCCTACGGTCTTCGCATAGCACTTAGCCCCCCCACCGAAGTATAATAACATAACAGGGCTATGAACTGAAAAAAGCTTGTCATAATTTTACCAAATCAGATAGCGTGCACCCACTGTTCTAAGATTTATCTTCTCGCGCAATTACAGTATTGCTATATTCGAAGCCCTTACCTTTCGCCACCTTTCATCTCTTGTGCATCTCCTTTCCAAAGACAGCAACACATTTATTAGGAAGAATTTCCTTGGTGGTTGCTTTTATGACCATATATCATACATATATATGGTCAAATGCATATGTTCATATATTATTCAGCTATGATCAAATATAACCATATACGGCCATATATCATATATGGTCATATATTCAACCATGCATGAACGTATATGACCATGTATGCCCCTGTATACATGAGTTCAAAAAATTTTGTTATAAAAAAATAGTCTTAATTAAATTTTTCGCAAGCATTAATTTTTGGAAGGGGGTAAATTTTTACGAAATAGCACCGTTTTTAGCATTGTAAATATTTCTCGGTTATCGAAAATTATATTGTCATTATATAAACAACAAAACCAATTAGAAAAAAATAGGAAAATAATATTTTTATTTAATTTCCTTTTTCACCCCCAAAACTAAAATTTATGATTTTTTTATTCCTCTAAAAAAAAATAATTATTATTTATAGTGCCAGGACATTTGTTTTAAAATAAATATTAAACGCTAATTGCTTTTCTAAAAAATAATAATTAATATATACTTTTTATTTAATTCTTTTATTTTCAAATCATAAAAATATATATAATTGTGCTTTAAAATCAAACTGTGTATAAAACTTGCAAACGCAAATTGAATTGAATAAAAATAGTGCATTAGCTGCTCAAATGTATGCCGCTCAACTATCAACACAACAACAAAACATGTATGTTGAAAATACAATATGACAAAAAAAAAATATTAAATAAGTATAAAAAAAATTTTTAAAATATGCTTTGTTTTTTTAAATTTTTATAGTTTTTTTTTTTCACAGAACATTTATGCAAAATAAAAAACTATGAAAATTTATTTACTATTAATTGCTAAATAAGGGATTTTTATAAATAAAATCGTTCCAAAAAAAAAATTGACAATAATTTAAAATAACAAACAACTTTAAAAAATCTTAAAAAAAATTTATTAAAAATATTTATAATAATATAAAAATATGTTTTTTTTATAAAAAATCCCTTTAAGAAGCGTTAAATAAAATTTTATTTTATTTTTTTTTTATTTTTAGTATGCGCTAAAGTTTTAAGCTGTTTTTATTATAAATAATTTTTATTATTGGCCAGGGCATTGCCTTAAAATATCTATATCCATTGTCTTTAAGTATTATAAATTAATAAAAATTTAATAATTTTGGCATTATAGTTTTCTTACCAAAAAATAAAAAAACAAATTTATTATTATTTTTTATAAAACACAAATTATTTTTGGCTTTTTTTATTTAAAAAAAAAAGAAAACAATGTCCTGGCACTTTTTATTTCAAATAAGCGCATACTAAATTTGTTTTGAAGAACTCAAAAAAAAAAAAATTATATATAATTTTTTTTTGTATCTTCCTTAGGTTTGAAAAATTAGATATAACACCAAAGAGTGCTCAAAAAATTAAACCCGTTTTAGAACGTTGGATGAAAGAGGCTGAAGAGAGGTGAGAGTATGGATTAAGTTCCTACAACGTTTACATTTGTTTTATTTCTAAGGATAATCTAACATTATTTTTCTTTTGTTTTTCATATTTATTTATGACAGTCATTGGAATCGTTTTAAATCTGGTCAAAATCATTTAACCGATTATATTGGTGTGGAGCCATCAAAAAAGCGGAAACGTCGTACTTCATTTACCCCACAAGCTTTAGAGCTTTTAAATGCTCATTTTGAGCGCAATACCCATCCATCGGGTGAGTGGTAATTTCAATTTTCTTTTTTTATACTCTAAATTAATTTTAAGATTATTTTTCTTGCTAAATATATTTTTAAGTGTTAATAATGTGACCAAATTATTTTTTGTACAAATTATGGATTAACAACAGTTAATTTATATTATTTTAATCAAATCGGTTGCACATGTTTTGCATAGATTTTTATTAATACAATTTTAAAGTTAAACAATTTTTATGAAATTTCTTTTCCAAGCAGCATAAATTTCTCTTTTGAACCCTTAACCTGGGGAGAAAATTTTATGGCTTAACATTGCAAAGAAGATCTTTAAAGTCTTATGTTTAGAATTTTACTTAAAATTACCTTTTCTTTGAGTATAATAGCGGAAAATGTTTAAAAGGACACCGTAAGGATCTCAAATGTTGGCTTTTTGGGAATTGTGCTGATTTTAGCTGAATCTTTTGTGTAAAATGCATAGAAGTGGAAAGTGTTGAGGCCTTCTTAATACGATTTTGAAGTCATAAGTGGAATTTAAGTCGATTACAAATTGTGTTTTCTTGTTTCAACTATACTTTAAAATTGTTTTAGTAGAAGGCTGTGCAAAAAAAAATCGATTTTTGTTGAGCAGTATTGTCAACGCTTTCCAATCGATTTAGTTTTAATAATTTTTTTATATTTGACCATTAAGGCCTAATTTTTTCATACCAAAAAAAAGCTTTCCTTAAGACTTTCGTCGTGAGACGACTAAGTAGCTAGATGTGTTTTTTTTTTTTTGCATTGCATATGTTATTGTTTATTCGTCTGAAGCAAAAGGTTATCTAGAAACACCATCTTCTAAGTCACGAAATATTTTAAATACAAATTTTTAATTTTAAAAGTTTAAGTCTCTTAAGCTAATTCTAGTTCTTCTATCTTTATAAAAATAAAAACCATAACAAAAAAAAAACAAATGGAAATTTTGTCAGGGTAGGAAAAAATTCAGCTTGAGAATAAATTTTTATTTTTTTCTTTTTAAATTGAGTATTCCGTTTGTCCGTTTTGCCCTAACTCGTTTAGTTTTCGAGATAACGGTTAGCGAAGGTTCGACAAAGGTTAGCCTTCGATAGTATAGATTCGGTAAGGATGCGAAAGGTTCCATGGAATTTTTATAAGCCAGCCACAGGGTGACTATATTTTTTTTATCAGTTTATATGATAATATAAATTTACTTACTCCGATAATACATATTTTAAATTTCGTTCCATGGGTTAAAAAAACCTATTTTTGAGAAACATTGATTTACATGCAAAAAATTTTGTTAATATTTTCTTCGAAAATTTTATTTTAATTTCGTTTGCAAATTTTATTTTTTTTTGAAACCAAAAAGAATTTTATTTTTCATTTCTTGTTTTTCTATCGCCAATTTTATAAACAAAAATTTGTGAATTAAAAAAAATTATTTTAAATATGAAAAATATTTTCTCTATATAATGGAAACTTCAAAAAGGTGTTCCTTTCCAATATCTTGCATAATGGTAATGAAAAAGTACTGGTAATGATTTTGGCCCATATTCCCAAGATATCCATAAAGCGGTCTTCAGATATTAAATAGTTTTTAGCTAAATAATATTTTTTATTAAAGCTGTTATATCGTTAGAAAACATAATTTACTACTCTTGCTGGCTTTAAACTTATTTTCTTTAATGAAAAATTTTCAAGCGAGAAGGAATTTAAATTAAAATTTTGTAAATTTTAAACAAATTACTATTTAGAACAAACAAAAAATATATATATACAGTGGTGGAAAAAATAATAGGAACGTTAAATTTTTTCTAAATTAATAGTTGTAGAAATTTTCAGAAGCATTCTATTTAATTAGTGAAGACTGTGATATGATGCGCAATGTAACGGTTTTTCAATATACGTTTACTTTTTAATAATTCTGTTTACAAATAAAAATTTATTTGCTAGAGAGTGAGAAAAGGTAAGAAAAAGACTGGAAAAAATAATAACGATTACACCAACACTTTTTTAAGTCAATTTAGATTATGTTACAGTTTAAATAAGTACTCAAGAGAGACTCAAGTGACAAAAATGAACTGTAAATTATAAATTCTATCATATTAAGTTAACTTTAACATAGTATTTGTTCGGTATTTGCTTTCGATAATGGGTCGCGGAACACATTGCACTCAGGCTGAAAAAGATGTTATTATCTGCCTAAAAAATGATGGAAAATCTATGAAAAAAAAAATTGCAGAATTTATGAAGTGTTCCAAAACAAAGATTTTTAACGCAATTCATGCTAAAGTTAAACCTGAGACAAGAGGTAGAAAGCGTAAAACATCTGCTCGATTTGACAAACGTTTAGTCCGGTTATCCAAAAACAATCCTTTTCGGTCATCAAATGAGCTTCGAAATGAATTGTGTGCTCCAGTTAGTAGCCGCACGATTAGAAACAGACTGCAGGAAGTTGGATTGATGGGTAGAAGTGCGAGAAAAGTTCCAATGTTAAGCAAGCAAAACATAAAAAAACGGTTAGTATTTGCCAAGCAGCACCAACATCGTCAAAATTGGAAAAATGTTCTGTGGTCAGACAAAACAAAGATTAATTTGTTTGGTTCTGATGGCAAAACGTATGTAAGAAGACCAAAAAACCACGAATTTGATCCAAAATATACAAAGAAGACCGTCAAACACGGAGGAGGATCGCTGATGATATGGGGCTGTTTTTCATCATCTGGTGTCGGTCCAACTTTTTGGATTAAAGAGAAAATGTGCGCTCCGGATTACGTCAACATTCTGCAAAACCAAATGCTACTATTTGCAGAAGACGAAATGCCATTGAAGTGGGAATTTATGCAGGATAACGACCCAAAACATGCTTCCAAATTGGTTAAAACGTGGCTTAGAGAGATTGAACACCTTTGGGGAGTCTTAAAAAATAAAATAGGAATGTGCAAATCCAAGAATAAAAATGATATGTGGCAAAAAAAAACAGGAAGCTTGGTATTCCATACCCCCGGAAGTTTGTGAAAACCTAGTTGACTCTATGCAACGCAGATGTGAGGAGGTTATTAAAATGAACGGAGCATCTACCAAATATTAATATAATATTTGGATATGATTGTAGTTATTACAAAAATTGCAATAAATTTAAAAAAGTAATCGTTCTTATTATTTTTTCCAGGTATTTTTTTGAAGAATTACAATTTTTTGTTACTTACTGATGAAATATTATATTATTTATTATATTTTTAGTTAAACACGTTGAAGTACTTAAAGTTCAAATGTAAACTTAATTTTATTTAGTTACAAGTAAATAAATATTTAAGAAATATATGCAAATTTTGATCGTTCCTATTTATTTTTCCACCACTGTATATAAACTCGTCAAAAATATATTTACGCTGAGAATAAAGGTAGTTTAAGTTCTCCGCATGTAAAATGAGTTACTCACAGGACGCCTAATTTAAAAACTAGTTAACAGATTTTTTTTTTATTATTTTCAAATTAAACACAGCTAATACACAAACTTTGTAGTAAGCTAAATCAATTTCGGTAAAATTTTATCTTTAATGTCAATTTAGATATATTTCGCAAATTTTGAAAGAGTGAAAATCGCTGTAGCGTTGATATGGAGTTTTATCGTACTGATAAGTGTTATTTATAGCAAAAATCTAAAATATTTGACTATTGAATTTCCTGATTCGTTTTCAGCCTTTATTGTGCTATAATAATAAAGCAACAAATCAAAATTTTTATTTCTTTGCCATTGTAAGTTTGCAATACCAAACACATAATATAAATATAATCGATATCAAAAGACAGAGTATTAAAGGGTTAAAAAATCGTACCATAATTAAGATGTTATTGATTCCTCGAATTGTAGATTTTCTAATATGCGAAAATTACTAGACCGATTTAGCTAGAATTTTATCAGGGTTTTGCAGTTTTTTATGCACCTTCTAAATAAATGACTGTTATTATTTTTTTTTTAATAAATGACTGTTAATTTATTTCGGTTTGAAAGACTCCCAAGAGAGATTGTTGATTGTCTCCCTAGAGATATTGTTGATAACAATTCAAATATGTACCATCAGTTTTTTTTAGAGGCTAAAATACTTTTGCTTACAATTAACTTTAAAAGAGTTCTTTAAGCCTAAAAAGTTTTTTATATTGGTTAATTTTATTCATCGAAAAATATTTTTGTTTTTAAATCCTAAATTATGAGACAGTTTTATAATGAAAAGATTTCTGATTAAAAACAGAAACTTGACTTTTTTATGTATAATCAAATTATAATAATTTTATATGTCGCGACTTTTATTTATGCTGCTCACTTTTGTGTAAAATATATAAGTTAGTTTTATATTACTATTAAAATTTATAATAATAATAACAATAATCCTTTATTCTCTTACATTATTTTCAGGCACGGAAATTACTGGTTTGGCACATCAGTTAGGTTATGAACGTGAAGTTATACGCATTTGGTTTTGTAACAAACGACAAGCTTTAAAGAATACTGTTCGGATGATGTCGAAAGGTATGGTTTAGACCCCCCCAATGAACTACACTGCATGGTAACTGTAAGGATATAAAAAGCTATTCCAAATTAGAGGCACAAGTGAAAAAATTTAAGCTTTTGAACAAGAAGCACAATATTACACAACAAAACATGTTTTATACAAAGCATTAGTTTAAAAAACTTTTGATGATAAGCTATACAAATAAGGCTTTTAGCTTTAAATTATGTATATACTTACATACAAAATTGTTGTAACTGTAATTATAAAATATTAATTCATTACTTAAGCGGAATTTAAAAACAAAGATTATTAAATATAAATTCTTATTAATAGAATAAAAAAAGTTATAGATTTAATTAGATATTCCAAAAAAAAAAAAGTAATAAAGAATTGTAATATTTCTAAACTTTTCCACCCTTTTAGTAATTTTTCTTCAGAAAATCTTAAACTATTATCCAAATTACTATGTGATTAAGTGTTTGACATAAATAGAGATTACTAACAAAATTATAGTAATTAAAAATTCTTTAACATAAAATAAATTAAAAAGAAAAAATCCCCCACTTCTCTGAAAAAAAAAATTAAAACTTAGTTTTAAAATCTAGCATTGTAGGCCATACATATGTAAAGGTGTGTCATAGCATTTATCATTTATTAAATATAATAAGTCTATATTTATATAAAATAATAATTATCATAAATTTAATACAAAAAAAATCTTAAAATTACTAAATAGTTTTTATTGTATACAAAACACAAAAAGACATGCACAATTTTAAAAAAAAATATATTATTAAACCAACATAAATAAACGTGCCATTCCAATATTCAAAAGAACAAAATAATATATTAAAAGAATACATTATCGAAAAATTTTTAAAATCTTGTAAAAATATATGTTTCTGAAAACCCTTTAAAAAACAGATCCTCTTTTAATTAAAAACAAATTAAATATATTAATTAGTGGTGTAACATTTTTTTTTTAGCATAAACAACATATTAAGGAATAATTTATGTAAACTTTTATTATTATTTTAATAATTCTGAGAAAATAAAATATTAGATTCGTATAAAATAAATTATGTATGTATAACAAAAAGGTAATTACTAAATTAATATTATTACAAAGTATAGCATTTAAAACGTAAAAACATACATATTATTTAAAATGATTGTAATAACAAAAAAATTAAATAAATACATATGTAATAAAATGAGCAAAAAAGACTGCGTATACATTCAATTAAGACACAAATGTCGTAATGATTCCTGAAGAGAACTGGGGTAGGTACTTCCCCTCAATGCGCTAAAATAAACATTGGACCTAGAGAAACTCGGCGGAGGTACTTCTTTGAATAATAAAAATGATGATTATGGAGGATCGATTATGGAAATTTTAATGCATTTCAATGCAAAATCCATACTAAATCTCATAATTTCCCAGAGATTTATGTACTACTAAATAGCTCTTTAAATTCCCTTTTATTTGAGTATAATAATGTGTAATATTGAGTGAAAAAAAATTTTTTCGATTTTTTGCAAAAAAATGGAAAATGTTTGTTTCACTCAATATTATACTCAAACGAAAGGAAATATTAAGGGCATCAAATAAAACTACTTTTCGCTGCGAAATTCCTCTTAGTTCCTGAGAAAATGATAATTATGGAGGATCGATTATCGAAATTTTAATGCGTTTCAATGCAAAATCCTTACTAAATCTCAGAATTTCCCAGAGATTTATGTACTGCTAAATAGCTCTTTAAATTCCCTTTCATTTGAGTATAATAATGTATAATATTGAGTGAACAAAATTTTTTCGATTTTTTGCAAAAAAGGATGATGTATACACTGTCTATTTTGCCAAAAAATGGAAAATTTTTGTTTCACTCAATATTATACTCAAACGAAAGGAATGTTAAGGGCATCAAATAAAACTACTTTACGCTGCGAAATTCCTCTTAGTTTCTGAGAAAATGATAATTATGGAGGATCGATTATGGAAATTTTAATGCATTTCAATGCAAAATCCATACTAAATCTCAGAATTTCCCAGAGATTTATGTACTGCTAAATAGCTCTTTAAATTCCCTTTCATTTGAGTATAATAATGTATAATATTGAGTGAAAAAAATTTTTTCGATTTTTTGCAAAAAAGGATGATGTATACACTGTCTATTTTGCCAAAAAATGGAAAATTTTTGTTTCACTCAATATTATACTCAAACGAAAGGAAATATTAAGGGCATCAAATAAAACTACTTTTCGCTGCGAAATTCCTCTTAGTCCTGAGAAAATTATAATTATGGAGGATCGATTATGGAAATTTTAATGCATTTCAATGCAAAATCCATACTAAATCTCAGAATTTCCCAGAGATTTATGTACTGCTAAATAGCTCTTTAAATTCCCTTTCATTTGAGTATAATAATGTATAATATTGAGTGAAAAAAATTTTTTCGATTTTTTGCAAAAAAGGATGATGTATACACTGTCTATTTTGCCAAAAAATGGAAAATTTTTGTTTCACTCAATATTATACTCAAACGAAAGGAAATATTAAGGGCATCAAATAAAACTACTTTTCGCTGCGAAATTCCTCTTAGTCCTGAGAAAATGATAATTATGGAGGATCGATTATGGAAATTTTAATGCATTTCAATGCAAAATCCATACTAAATCTCAGAATTTCCCAGAGATTTATGTACTGCTAAATAGCTCTTTAAATTCCCTTTCATTTGAGTATAATAATGTATAATATTGAGTGAAAAAAATTTTTTCGATTTTTTGCAAAAAAGGATGATGTATACACTGTCTATTTTGCCAAAAAATGGAAAATTTTTGTTTCACTCAATATTATACTCAAACGAAAGGAAATATTAAGGGCATCAAATAAAACTACTTTTCGCTGCGAAATTCCTCTTAGTTCCTGAGAAAATGATAATTATGGAGGATCGATTATGGAAATTTTAATGCATTTCAATGCAAAATCCATACTAAATCTCAGAATTTCCCAGAGATTTATGTACTGCTAAATAGCTCTTTAAATTCCCTTTCATTTGAGTATAATAATGTATAATATTGAGTGAAAAAAATTTTTTCGATTTTTTGCAAAAAAGGATGATGTATACACTGTCTATTTTGCCAAAAAATGGAAAATTTTTGTTTCACTCAATATTATACTCAAACGAAAGGAAATATTAAGGGCATCAAATAAAACTACTTTTCGCTGCGAAATTTCTCTTAGTTCCTGAGAAAATGATAATTATGGAGGATCGATTATGGAAATTTTAATGCATTTCAATGCAAAATCCATACTAAATCTCAGAATTTCCCAGAGATTTATGTACTGCTAAATAGCTCTTTAAATTCCCTTTCATTTGAGTATAATAATGTATAATATTGAGTGAAAAAAATTTTTTCGATTTTTTGCAAAAAAGGATGATGTATACACTGTCTTTTTTGCCAAAAAATGGAAAATTTTTGTTTCACTCAATATTATACTCAAACGAAAGGAAATATTAAGGGCATCAAATAAAACTACTTTTCGCTGCGAAATTCCTCTTAGTTCCTGAGAAAATGATAATTATGGAGGATCGATTATGGAAATTTTAATGCATTTCAATGCAAAATCCATACTAAATCTCAGAATTTCCCAGAGATTTATGTACTGCTAAATAGCTCTTTAAATTCCCTTTCATTTGAGTATAATAATGTATAATATTGAGTGAAAAAAATTTTTTCGATTTTTTGCAAAAAAGGATGATGTATACACCGTCTATTTTGCCAAAAAATGGAAAATTTTTGTTTCACTCAATATTATACTCAAACGAAAGGAAATATTAAGGGCATCAAATAAAACTACTTTTCGCTGCGAAATTCCTCTTAGTTCCTGAGAAAATAATAATTATGGAGGATCGATTATGGAAATTTTAATGCATTTCAATGCAAAATCCATACTAAATCTAATAATTTCCCAGAAATTTATGTACTGCTAAATAGCTCTTTAAATTCCCTTTCATTTGAGAATAATAATGTATAATATTGAGTGAAAAAAATTTTTTCGATTTTTTGCAAAAAATGGAAAATTTTTGTTTCACTCAATATTATGCTCAAACGAAAGGAAATATTAAGGGCATCAAATAAAACTACTTTTCGCTGCTAAATTCCTCTTAGTTCCTGAGAAAATGATAATTATGGAGGATCGATTATGGAAATTTTAATGCATTTCAATTCAAAATCCATACTAAATCTCAGAATTTCCCAGAGATTTATGTACTGCTAAATAGCTCTTTAAATTCCCTTTCATTTGAGTATAATAATGTATAATATTGAGTGAAAAAAATTTTTTCGATTTTTTGCAAAAAAGGATGATGTATACACTGTCTATTTTGCCAAAAAATGGAAAATTTTTGTTTCACTCAATATTATACTCAAACGAAAGGAAATATTAAGGGCATCAAATAAAACTACTTTTCGTTGCGAAATTCCTCTTAGTTCCTGAGAAAATGATAATTATGGAGGATCGATTATGGAAATTTTAATGCATTTCAATGCAAAATCCATACTAAATCTCACAATTTCCCAGAGATTTATGTACTGCTAAATAGCTCTTTAAATTCCCTTTCATTTGAGTATAATAATGTATAATATTGAGTGAAAAAAATTTTTTCGATTTTTTGCAAAAAAGGATGATGTATACACTGTCTATTTTGCCAAAAAAATGGAAAATTTTTGTTTCACTCAATATTATACTCAAACGAAAGGAAATATTAAGGGCATCAAATAAAACTACTTTTGGCTGCGAAATTCCTCTTAGTTCCTGAGAAAATGATAATTATGGAGGATCGAATATATATATATATATATATATATATATATATATATATATATATATATATATATATATATATATATATATATATACATATATATATATATATATATATATATATATATATATATATATATATATATATATATATGTGTGCACGGCGCATGTTGCGGGGACCGTTTTTCGTTTCACAAGTTACTATGAAGACATTTTGTTACTTTGAAGACTGTCCTTTTAAACTTTTCGTTATTCTACTGTTTACACTGAAGACATTTTACTGGATAGAGCGCATATTATAGGGACTTTTTTGTCTGTATATACAGATGTCTTCAAAGTATGGGCAATAAATATATATATATATATATATATATATATATGTATAATATATATATATATAGTAACCTGTGAAACGAAAAACCGTCGCCGCAACATGCGCTGTGCACATATATATATATATATATATGTATATATATATATATATATATATATATAACAAAATGTCTTCATAGTAGCTTGTGGAAAGAAAAACCGTCCCCACAACATGCGCCGTGCATATATATATATATATATATATATATATATATATATATATGTATATATATATATATATATATATATATATATATATATATATATGTATATATATATATATATATATATATATATATATATATATATATATATATATATATATATATATATATATATATATATATATATATATTCGATCCTCCATAATTATCATTTTCTCAGGAACTAAGAGGAATTTCGCAGCCAGAAGTAGTTTTATTTGATGCCCTTAATATTTCCTTTCGTTTGAGTATAATATTGAGTGAAACAAAAATTTTCCATTTTTTTGGCAAAATAGACAGTGTATACATCATCCTTTTTTGCAAAAAATCGAAAAAATTTTTTTCACTCAATATTATACATTATTATACTCAAATGAAAGGGAATTTAAAGAGCTATTTAGCAGTACATAAATCTCTGGGAAATTGTGAGATTTAGTATGGATTTTGCATTGAAATGCATTAAAATTTCCATAATCGATCCTCCATAATTATCATTTTCTCAGGAACTAAGAGGAATTTCGCAACGAAAAGTAGTTTTATTTGATGCCCTTAATATTTCCTTTCGTTTGAGTATAATATTGAGTGAAACAAAAATTTTCCATTTTTTGGCAAAATAGACAGTCATCATCATCCTTTTTTGCAAAAAATCGAAAAAATTTTTTTCACTCAATATTATACTCAAACGAAAGGAAATATTAAGGGCAACAAATAAAACTACTTTTCGTTGCGAAATTCCTCTTAGTTCCTGAGAAAATGATAATTATGGAGGATCGATTATGGAAATTTTAATGCATTTCAATGCAAAATCCATACTAAATCTCAGAATTTCTCAGAGATTTATGTACTGCTATTAGCTCTTTAAATTCCCTTTCATTTGAGTATAATAATGTATAGTATTGAGTGAAAACAATTTTTTCGATTTTTTGCAAAAAAGGATGATGTATACACTGTCTATTTTGCCAAAAAATGGAAAATTTTTGTTTCACTCAATATTATACTCAAACGAAAGGAATTATTAAGGGCATCAAATAAAACTACTTTTGGCTGCGAAATTCCTCTTAGTTCCTGAGAAAATGATAATTATGGAGGATCGATTATGGAAATTTTAATGCATTTCAATGCAAAATCCATACTAAATCTCAGAATTTCCCAGAGATTTATGTACTGCTAAATAGCTCTTTAAATTCCCTTTCATTTGAGTATAATAATGTATAATATTGAGTGAAAAAAATTTTTTCGATTTTTTGCAAAAAAGGATGATGTATACACTGTCTATTTTGCCAAAAAATGGAAAATTTTTGTTTCACTCAATATTATACTCAAACGAAAGGAAATATTAAGGGCATCAAATAAAACTACTTTTCGCTGCGAAATTCCTCTTAGTTCCTGAGAAAATGATAATTATGGAGGATCGATTATGGAAATTTTAATGCATTTCAATGCAAAATCCATACTAAATCTCAGAATTTCCCAGAGATTTATGTACTGCTAAATAGCTCTTTAAATTCCCTTTCATTTGAGTATAATAATGTATAATATTGAGTGAAAAAAATTTTTTCGATTTTTTGCAAAAAAGGATGATGTATATATACACTGTCTATTTTGCCAAAAAATGGAAAATTTTTGTTTCACTCAATATTATACTCAAACGAAAGGAAATATTAAGGGCATCAAATAAAACTACTTTTCGCTGCGAAATTCCTCTTAGTTCCTGAGAAAATGATAATTATGGAGGATCGATTATGGAAATTTTAATGCATTTCAATGCAAAATCCATACTAAATCTCAGAATTTCCCAGAGATTTATGTACTGCTAAATAGCTCTTTAAATTCCCTTTGATTTGAGTATAATAATGTATAATATTGAGTGAAAAAAATTTTTTCGATTTTTTGCAAAAAAGGATGATGTATACACTGTCTATTTTGCCAAAAAATGGAAAATTTTTGTTTCACTCAATATTATACTCAAACGAAAGGAAATATTAAGGGCATCAAATAAAACTACTTTTCGCTGCGAAATTCCTCTTAGTTCCTGAGAAAATGATAATTATGGAGGATCGATTATGGAAATTTTAATGCATTTCAATGCAAAATCCATACTAAATCTCAGAATTTCCCAGAGATTTATGTACTGCTAAATAGCTCTTTAAATTCCCTTTCATTTGAGTATAATAATGTATAATATTGAGTGAAAAAAATTTTTTCGATTTTTTGCAAAAAAGGATGATGTATACACTGTCTATTTTGCCAAAAAATGGAAAATTTTTGTTTCACTCAATATTATACTCAAACGAAAGGAAATATTAAGGGCATCAAATAAAACTACTTTTCGCTGCGAAATTCCTCTTAGTTCCTGAGAAAATGATAATTATGGAGGATCGATTATGGAAATTTTAATGCATTTCAATGCAAAATCCATACTAAATCTCAGAATTTCCCAGAGATTTATGTACTGCTAAATAGCTCTTTAAATTCCCTTTCATTTGAGTATAATAATGTATAATATTGAGTGAAAAAAATTTTTTCGATTTTTTCCAAAAAAGGATGATGTATACACTGTCTATTTTGCCAAAAAATGGAAAATTTTTGTTTCACTCAATATTATACTCAAACGAAAGGAAATATTAAGGGCATCAAATAAAACTACTTTTCGCTGCGAAATTCCTCTTAGTTCCTGAGAAAATGATAATTATGGAGGATCGATTATGGAAATTTTAATGCATTTCAATGCAAAATCCATACTAAATCTCAGAATTTCCCAGAGATTTATGTACTGCTAAATAGCTCTTTAAATTCCCTTTGATTTGAGTATAATAATGTATAATATTGAGTGAAAAAAATTTTTTCGATTTTTTGCAAAAAAGGATGATGTATACACTGTCTATTTTGCCAAAAAATGGAAAATTTTTGTTTCACTCAATATTATACTCAAACGAAAGGAAATATTAAGGGCATCAAATAAAACTACTTTTCGCTGCGAAATTCCTCTTAGTTCCTGAGAAAATGATAATTATGGAGGATCGATTATGGAAATTTTAATGCATTTCAATGCAAAATCCATACTAAATCTCAGAATTTCCCAGAGATTTATGTACTGCTAAATAGCTCTTTAAATTCCCTTTCATTTGAGTATAATAATGTATAATATTGAGTGAAAAAAATTTTTTCGATTTTTTGCAAAAAAGGATGATGTATACACTGTCTATTTTGCCAAAAAATGGAAAATTTTTGTTTCACTCAATATTATACTCAAACGAAAGGAAATATTAAGGGCATCAAATAAAACTACTTTTCGCTGCGAAATTCCTCTTAGTTCCTGAGAAAATGATAATTATGGAGGATCGATTATGGAAATTTTAATGCATTTCAATGCAAAATCCATACTAAATCTCAGAATTTCCCAGAGATTTATGTACTGCTAAATAGCTCTTTAAATTCCCTTTGATTTGAGTATAATAATGTATAATATTGAGTGAAAAAAATTTTTTCGATTTTTTGCAAAAAAGGATGATGTATACACTGTCTATTTTGCCAAAAAATGGAAAATTTTTGTTTCACTCAATATTATACTCAAACGAAAGGAAATATTAAGGGCATCAAATAAAACTACTTTTCGCTGCGAAATTCCTCTTAGTTCCTGAGAAAATGATAATTATGGAGGATCGATTATGGAAATTTTAATGCATTTCAATGCAAAATCCATACTAAATCTCAGAATTTCCCAGAGATTTATGTACTGCTAAATAGCTCTTTAAATTCCCTTTCATTTGAGTATAATAATGTATAATATTGAGTGAAAAAAATTTTTTCGATTTTTTGCAAAAAAGGATGATGTATACACTGTCTATTTTGCCAAAAAATGGAAAATTTTTGTTTCACTCAATATTATACTCAAACGAAAGGAAATATTAAGGGCATCAAATAAAACTACTTTTCGCTGCGAAATTCCTCTTAGTTCCTGAGAAAATGATAATTATGGAGGATCGATTATGGAAATTTTAATGCATTTCAATGCAAAATCCATACTAAATCTCAGAATTTCCCAGAGATTTATGTACTGCTAAATAGCTCTTTAAATTCCCTTTCATTTGAGTATAATAATGTATAATATTGAGTGAAAAAAATTTTTTCGATTTTTTCCAAAAAAGGATGATGTATACACTGTCTATTTTGCCAAAAAATGGAAAATTTTTGTTTCACTCAATATTATACTCAAACGAAAGGAAATATTAAGGGCATCAAATAAAACTACTTTTCGCTGCGAAATTCCTCTTAGTTCCTGAGAAAATGATAATTATGGAGGATCGATTATGGAAATTTTAATGCATTTCAATGCAAAATCCATACTAAATCTCAGAATTTCCCAGAGATTTATGTACTGCTAAATAGCTCTTTAAATTCCCTTTGATTTGAGTATAATAATGTATAATATTGAGTGAAAAAAATTTTTTCGATTTTTTGCAAAAAAGGATGATGTATACACTGTCTATTTTGCCAAAAAATGGAAAATTTTTGTTTCACTCAATATTATACTCAAACGAAAGGAAATATTAAGGGCATCAAATAAAACTACTTTTCGCTGCGAAATTCCTCTTAGTTCCTGAGAAAATGATAATTATGGAGGATCGATTATGGAAATTTTAATGCATTTCAATGCAAAATCCATACTAAATCTCAGAATTTCCCAGAGATTTATGTACTGCTAAATAGCTCTTTAAATTCCCTTTCATTTGAGTATAATAATGTATAATATTGAGTGAAAAAATTTTTTCGATTTTTTGCAAAAAAGGATGATGTATACACTGTCTATTTTGCCAAAAAATGGAAAATTTTTGTTTCACTCAATATTATACTCAAACGAAAGGAAATATTAAGGGCATCAAATAAAACTACTTTTCGCTGCGAAATTCCTCTTAGTTCCTGAGAAAATGATAATTATGGAGGATCGATTATGGAAATTTTAATGCATTTCAATGCAAAATCCATACTAAATCTCAGAATTTCCCAGAGATTTATGTACTGCTAAATAGCTCTTTAAATTCCCTTTTATTTTAGTATAATAATGTATAATATTGAGTGAAAAAATTTTTTTCGATTTTTTGCAAAAAAGGATGATGTATACACTGTCTATTTTGCCAAAAAATGGAAAATTTTTGTTTCACTCAATATTATACTCAAACGAAAGGAAATATTAAGGGCATCAAATAAAACTACTTTTCGCTGCGAAATTCCTCTTAGTTCCTGAGAAAATGATAATTATGGAGGATCGATTATGGAAATTTTAATGCATTTCAATGCAAAATCCATACTAAATCTCAGAATTTCCCAGAGATTTATGTACTGCTAAATAGCTCTTTAAATTCCCTTTCATTTGAGTATAATAATGTATAATATTGAGTGAAAAAAATTTTTTCGATTTTTTGCAAAAAAGGATGATGTATACACTGTCTATTTTGCCAAAAAATGGAAAATTTTTGTTTCACTCAATATTATACTCAAACGAAAGGAAATATTAAGGGCATCAAATAAAACTACTTTTCGCTGCGAAATTCCTCTTAGTTCCTGAGAAAATGATAATTATGGAGGATCGATTATGGAAATTTTAATGCATTTCAATGCAAAATCCATACTAAATCTCAGAATTTCCCAGAGATTTATGTACTGCTAAATAGCTCTTTAAATTCCCTTTCATTTGAGTATAATAATGTATAATATTGAGTGAAAAAAATTTTTTCATTTTTTGCAAAAAAGGATGATGTATACACTGTCTATTTTGCCAAAAATGGAAAATTTTTGTTTCACTCAATATTATACTCAAACGAAAGGAAATATTAAGGGCATCAAATAAAACTACTTTTCGCTGCGAAATTCCTCTTAGTTCCTGAGAAAATGATAATTATGGAGGATCGATTATGGAAATTTTAATGCATTTCAATGCAAAATCCATACTAAATCTCAGAATTTCCCAGAGATTTATGTACTGCTAAATAGCTCTTTAAATTCCCTTTCATTTGAGTATAATAATGTATAATATTGAGTGAAAAAAATTTTTTCGATTTTTTGCAAAAAAGGATGATGTATACACTGTCTATTTTGCCAAAAAATGGAAAATTTTTGTTTCACTCAATATTATACTCAAACGAAAGGAAATATTAAGGGCATCAAATAAAACTACTTTTCGCTGCGAAATTCCTCTTAGTTCCTGAGAAAATGATAATTATGGAGGATCGATTATGGAAATTTTAATGCATTTCAATGCAAAATCCATACTAAATCTCAGAATTTCCCAGAGATTTATGTACTGCTAAATAGCTCTTTAAATTCCCTTTCATTTGAGTATAATAATGTATAATATTGAGTGAAAAAAATTTTTTCGATTTTTTGCAAAAAAGGATGATGTATACACTGTCTATATTGCCAAAAAATGGAAAATTTTTGTTTCACTCAATATTATACTCAAACGAAAGGAAATATTAAGGGCATCAAATAAAACTACTTTTCGCTGCGAAATTCCTCTTAGTTCCTGAGAAAATGATAATTATGGAGGATCGATTATGGAAATTTTAATGCATTTCAATGCAAAATCCATACTAAATCTCAGAATTTCCCAGAGATTTATGTACTGCTAAATAGCTCTTTAAATTCCCTTTCATTTGAGTATAATAGTGTATAATATTGAGTGAAAAAAATTTTTTCGATTTTTTGCAAAAAAGGATGATGTATACACTGTCTATTTTGCCAAAAAATGGAAAATTTTTGTTTTACTCAATATTATACTCAAACGAAAGGAAATATTAAGGGCATCAAATAAAACTACTTTTCGCTGCGAAATTCCTCTTAGTTCCTGAGAAAATGATAATTATGGAGGATCGATTATGGAAATTTTAATGCATTTCAATGCAAAATCCATACTAAATCTCAGAATTTCCCAGAGATTTATGTACTGCTAAATAGCTCTTTAAATTCCCTTTCATTTGAGTATAATAATGTATAATATTGAGTGAAAAAAATTTTTTCGATTTTTTGCAAAAAAGGATGATGTATACACTGTCTATTTTGCCAAAAAATGGAAAATTTTTGTTTCACTCAATATTATACTCAAACGAAAGGAAATATTAAGGGCATCAAATAAAACTACTTTTCGCTGCGAAATTCCTCTTAGTTCCTGAGAAAATGATAATTATGGAGGATCGATTATGGAAATTTTAATGCATTTCAATGCAAAATCCATACTAAATCTCAGAATTTCCCAGAGATTTATGTACTGCTAAATAGCTCTTTAAATTCCCTTTCATTTGAGTATAATAATGTATAATATTGAGTGAAAAAAATTTTTTCGATTTTTTGCAAAAAAGGATGATGTATACACTGTCTATTTTGCCAAAAAATGGAAAATTTTTGTTTCACTCAATATTATACTCAAACGAAAGGAAATATTAAGGGCATCAAATAAAACTACTTTTCGCTGCGAAATTTCTCTTAGTTCCTGAGAAAATGATAATTATGGAGGATCGATTATGGAAATTTTAATGCATTTCAATGCAAAATCCATACTAAATCTCAGAATTTCCCAGAGATTTATGTACTGCTAAATAGCTCTTTAAATTCCCTTTCATTTGAGTATAATAATGTATAATATTGAGTGAAAAAAATTTTTTCGATTTTTTGCAAAAAAGGATGATGTATACACTGTCTATTTTGCCAAAAAATGGAAAATTTTTGTTTCACTCAATATTATACTCAAACGAAAGGAAATATTAAGGGCATCAAATAAAACTACTTTTCGCTGCGAAATTCCTCTTAGTTCCTGAGAAAATGATAATTATGGAGGATCGATTATGGAAATTTTAATGCATTTCAATGCAAAATCCATACTAAATCTCAGAATTTCCCAGAGATTTATGTACTGCTAAATAGCTCTTTAAATTCCCTTTCATTTGAGTATAATAATGTATAATATTGAGTGAAAAAAATTTTTTCGATTTTTTGCAAAAAAGGATGATGTATACACTGTCTATTTTGCCAAAAAATGGAAAATTTTTGTTTCACTCAATATTATACTCAAACGAAAGGAAATATTAAGGGCATCAAATAAAACTACTTTTCGCTGCGAAATTCCTCTTAGTTCCTGAGAAAATGATAATTATGGAGGATCGATTATGGAAATTTTAATGCATTTCAATGCAAAATCCATACTAAATCTCAGAATTTCCCAGAGATTTATGTACTGCTAAATAGCTCTTTAAATTCCCTTTCATTTGAGTATAATAATGTATAATATTGAGTGAAAAAAATTTTTTCGATTTTTTGCAAAAAAGGATGATGTATACACTGTCTATTTTGCCAAAAAATGGAAAATTTTTGTTTCACTCAATATTATACTCAAACGAAAGGAAATATTAAGGGCATCAAATAAAACTACTTTTCGCTGCGAAATTCCTCTTAGTTCCTGAGAAAATGATAATTATGGAGGATCGATTATGGAAATTTTAATGCATTTCAATGCAAAATCCATACTAAATCTCAGAATTTCCCAGAGATTTATGTACTGCTAAATAGCTCTTTAAATTCCCTTTCATTTGAGTATAATAATGTATAATATTGAGTGAAAAAAATTTTTTCGATTTTTTGCAAAAAAGGATGATGTATACACTGTCTATTTTGCCAAAAAATGGAAAATTTTTGTTTCACTCAATATTATACTCAAACGAAAGGAAATATTAAGGGCATCAAATAAAACTACTTTTCGCTGCGAAATTTCTCTTAGTTCCTGAGAAAATGATAATTATGGAGGATCGATTATGGAAATTTTAATGCATTTCAATGCAAAATCCATACTAAATCTCAGAATTTCCCAGAGATTTATGTACTGCTAAATAGCTCTTTAAATTCCCTTTCATTTGAGTATAATAATGTATAATATTGAGTGAAAAAAATTTTTTCGATTTTTTGCAAAAAAGGATGATGTATACACTGTCTATTTTGCCAAAAAATGGAAAATTTTTGTTTCACTCAATATTATACTCAAACGAAAGGAAATATTAAGGGCATCAAATAAAACTACTTTTCGCTGCGAAATTCCTCTTAGTTCCTGAGAAAATGATAATTATGGAGGATCGATTATGGAAATTTTAATGCATTTCAATGCAAAATCCATACTAAATCTCAGAATTTCCCAGAGATTTATGTACTGCTAAATAGCTCTTTAAATTCCCTTTCATTTGAGTATAATAATGTATAATATTGAGTGAAAAAAATTTTTTCGATTTTTTGCAAAAAAGGATGATGTATACACTGTCTATTTTGCCAAAAAATGGAAAATTTTTGTTTCACTCAATATTATACTCAAACGAAAGGAAATATTAAGGGCATCAAATAAAACTACTTTTCGCTGCGAAATTCCTCTTAGTTCCTGAGAAAATGATAATTATGGAGGATCGATTATGGAAATTTTAATGCATTTCAATGCAAAATCCATACTAAATCTCAGAATTTCCCAGAGATTTATGTACTGCTAAATAGCTCTTTAAATTCCCTTTCATTTGAGTATAATAATGTATAATATTGAGTGAAAAAATTTTTTTCGATTTTTTGCAAAAAAGGATGATGTATACACTGTCTATTTTGCCAAAAAATGGAAAATTTTTGTTTCACTCAATATTATACTCAAACGAAAGGAAATATTAAGGGCATCAAATAAAACTACTTTTCGCTGCGAAATTCCTCTTAGTTCCTGAGAAAATGATAATTATGGAGGATCGATTATGGAAATTTTAATGCATTTCAATGCAAAATCCATACTAAATCTCAGAATTTCCCAGAGATTTATGTACTGCTAAATAGCTCTTTAAATTCCCTTTCATTTGAGTATAATAATGTATAATATTGAGTGAAAAAAATTTTTTCGATTTTTTGCAAAAAAGGATGATGTATACACTGTCTATTTTGCCAAAAAATGGAAAATTTTTGTTTCACTCAATATTATACTCAAACGAAAGGAAATATTAAGGGCATCAAATAAAACTACTTTTCGCTGCGAAATTCCTCTTAGTTCCTGAGAAAATGATAATTATGGAGGATCGATTATGGAAATTTTAATGCATTTCAATGCAAAATCCATACTAAATCTCAGAATTTCCCAGAGATTTATGTACTGCTAAATAGCTCTTTAAATTCCCTTTCATTTGAGTATAATAATGTATAATATTGAGTGAAAAAAATTTTTTCGATTTTTTGCAAAAAAGGATGATGTATACACTGTCTATTTTGCCAAAAAATGGAAAATTTTTGTTTCACTCAATATTATACTCAAACGAAAGGAAATATTAAGGGCATCAAATAAAACTACTTTTCGCTGCGAAATTCCTCTTAGTTCCTGAGAAAATGATAATTATGGAGGATCGATTATGGAAATTTTAATGCATTTCAATGCAAAATCCATACTAAATCTCAGAATTTCCCAGAGATTTATGTACTGCTAAATAGCTCTTTAAATTCCCTTTCATTTGAGTATAATAATGTATAATATTGAGTGAAAAAAATTTTTTCGATTTTTTCCAAAAAAGGATGATGTATACACTGTCTATTTTGCCAAAAAATGGAAAATTTTTGTTTCACTCAATATTATACTCAAACGAAAGGAAATATTAAGGGCATCAAATAAAACTACTTTTCGCTGCGAAATTCCTCTTAGTTCCTGAGAAAATGATAATTATGGAGGATCGATTATGGAAATTTTAATGCATTTCAATGCAAAATCCATACTAAATCTCAGAATTTCCCAGAGATTTATGTACTGCTAAATAGCTCTTTAAATTCCCTTTCATTTGAGTATAATAATGTATAATATTGAGTGAAAAAAATTTTTTCGATTTTTTGCAAAAAAGGATGATGTATACACTGTCTATTTTGCCAAAAAATGGAAAATTTTTGTTTCACTCAATATTATACTCAAACGAAAGGAAATATTAAGGGCATCAAATAAAACTACTTTTCGCTGCGAAATTCCTCTTAGTTCCTGAGAAAATGATAATTATGGAGGATCGATTATGGAAATTTTAATGCATTTCAATGCAAAATCCATACTAAATCTCAGAATTTCCCAGAGATTTATGTACTGCTAAATAGCTCTTTAAATTCCCTTTCATTTGAGTATAATAATGTATAATATTGAGTGAAAAAAATTTTTTCGATTTTTTGCAAAAAAGGATGATGTATACACTGTCTATTTTGCCAAAAAATGGAAAATTTTTGTTTCACTCAATATTATACTCAAACGAAAGGAAATATTAAGGGCATCAAATAAAACTACTTTTTGCTGCGAAATTCCTCTTAGTTCCTGAGAAAATGATAATTATGGAGGATCGATTATGGAAATTTTAATGCATTTCAATGCAAAATCCATACTAAATCTCAGAATTTCCCAGAGATTTATGTACTGCTAAATAGCTCTTTAAATTCCCTTTCATTTGAGTATAATAATGTATAATATTGAGTGAAAAAAATTTTTTCGATTTTTTGCAAAAAAGGATGATGTATACACTGTCTATTTTGCCAAAAAATGGAAAATTTTTGTTTTACTCAATATTATACTCAAACGAAAGGAAATATTAAGGGCATCAAATAAAACTACTTTTCGCTGCGAAATTCCTCTTAGTTCCTGAGAAAATGATAATTATGGAGGATCGATTATGGAAATTTTAATGCATTTCAATGCAAAATCCATACTAAATCTCAGAATTTCCCAGAGATTTATGTACTGCTAAATAGCTCTTTAAATTCCCTTTCATTTGAGTATAATAATGTATAATATTGAGTGAAAAAAATTTTTTCGATTTTTTGCAAAAAAGGATGATGTATACACTGTCTATTTTGCCAAAAAATGGAAAATTTTTGTTTCACTCAATATTATACTCAAACGAAAGGAAATATTAAGGGCATCAAATAAAACTACTTTTCGCTGCGAAATTCCTCTTAGTTCCTGAGAAAATGATAATTATGGAGGATCGATTATGGAAATTTTAATGCATTTCAATGCAAAATCCATACTAAATCTCAGAATTTCCCAGAGATTTATGTACTGCTAAATAGCTCTTTAAATTCCCTTTCATTTGAGTATAATAATGTATAATATTGAGTGAAAAAAATTTTTTCGATTTTTTGCAAAAAAGGATGATGTATACACTGTCTATTTTGCCAAAAAATGGAAAATTTTTGTTTCACTCAATATTATACTCAAACGAAAGGAAATATTAAGGGCATCAAATAAAACTACTTTTCGCTGCGAAATTCCTCTTAGTTCCTGAGAAAATGATAATTATGGAGGATCGATTATGGAAATTTTAATGCATTTCAATGCAAAATCCATACTAAATCTCAGAATTTCCCAGAGATTTATGTACTGCTAAATAGCTCTTTAAATTCCCTTTCATTTGAGTATAATAATGTATAATATTGAGTGAAAAAAATTTTTTCGATTTTTTGCAAAAAAGGATGATGTATACACTGTCTATTTTGCCAAAAAATGGAAAATTTTTGTTTCACTCAATATTATACTCAAACGAAAGGAAATATTAAGGGCATCAAATAAAACTACTTTTCGCTGCGAAATTCCTCTTAGTTCCTGAGAAAATGATAATTATGGAGGATCGATTATGGAAATTTTAATGCATTTCAATGCAAAATCCATACTAAATCTCAGAATTTCCCAGAGATTTATGTACTGCTAAATAGCTCTTTAAATTCCCTTTCATTTGAGTATAATAATGTATAATATTGAGTGAAAAAAATTTTTTCGATTTTTTGCAAAAAAGGATGATGTATACACTGTCTATTTTGCCAAAAAATGGAAAATTTTTGTTTCACTCAATATTATACTCAAACGAAAGGAAATATTAAGGGCATCAAATAAAACTACTTTTCGCTGCGAAATTCCTCTTAGTTCCTGAGAAAATGATAATTATGGAGGATCGATTATGGAAATTTTAATGCATTTCAATGCAAAATCCATACTAAATCTCAGAATTTCCCAGAGATTTATGTACTGCTAAATAGCTCTTTAAATTCCCTTTCATTTGAGTATAATAATGTATAATATTGAGTGAAAAAAATTTTTTCGATTTTTTGCAAAAAAGGATGATGTATACACTGTCTATTTTGCCAAAAAATGGAAAATTTTTGTTTCACTCAATATTGTACTCAAACGAAAGGAAATATTAAGGGCATCAAATAAAACTACTTTTCGCTGCGAAATTCCTCTTAGTTCCTGAGAAAATGATAATTATGGAGGATCGATTATGGAAATTTTAATGCATTTCAATGCAAAATCCATACTAAATCTCAGAATTTCCCAGAGATTTATGTACTGCTAAATAGCTCTTTAAATTCCCTTTCATTTGAGTATAATAATGTATAATATTGAGTGAAAAAAATTTTTTCGATTTTTTGCAAAAAAGGATGATGTATACACTGTCTATTTTGCCAAAAAAATGGAAAATTTTTGTTTCACTCAATATTATACTCAAACGAAAGGAAATATTAAGGGCATCAAATAAAACTACTTTTCGCTGCGAAATTCCTCTTAGTTCCTGAGAAAATGATAATTATGGAGGATCGATTATGTAAATTTTAATGCATTTCAATGCAAAATCCATACTAAATCTCAGAATTTCCCAGAGATTTATGTACTGCTAAATAGCTCTTTAAATTCCCTTTCATTTGAGTATAATAATGTATAATATTGAGTGAAAAAAATTTTTTCGATTTTTTGCAAAAAAGGATGATGTATACACTGTCTATTTTGCCAAAAAATGGAAAATTTTTGTTTCACTCAATATTATACTCAAACGAAAGGAAATATTAAGGGCATAAAATAAAACTACTTTTCGCTGCGAAATTCCTATTAGTTCCTGAGAAAATGATAATTATGGAGGATCGATTATGGAAATTTTAATGCATTTCAATGCAAAATCCATACTAAATCTCAGAATTTCCCAGAGATTTATGTACTGCTAAATAGCTCTTTAAATTCCCTTTCATTTGAGTATAATAATGTATAATATTGAGTGAAAAAAATTTTTTCGATTTTTTGCAAAAAAGGATGATGTATACACTGTCTATTTTGCCAAAAAATGGAAAATTTTTGTTTCACTCAATATTATACTCAAACGAAAGGAAATATTAAGGGCATCAAATAAAACTACTTTTCGCTGCGAAATTCCTCTTAGTTCCTGAGAAAATGATAATTATGGAGGATCGATTATGGAAATTTTAATGCATTTCAATGCAAAATCCATACTAAATCTCAGAATTTCCCAGAGATTTATGTACTGCTAAATAGCTCTTTAAATTCCCTTTCATTTGAGTATAATAATGTATAATATTGAGTGAAAAAAATTTTGTTTTCACTCAATATTATACTCAAACGAAAGGAAATATTAAGGGCATCAAATAAAACTACTTTTCGCTGCGAAATTCCTCTTAGTTCCTGAGAAAATGATAATTATGGAGGATCGATTATGGAAATTTTAATGCATTTCAATGCAAAATCCATACTAAATCTCAGAATTTCCCAGAGATTTATGTACTGCTAAATAGCTCTTTAAATTCCCTTTCATTTGAGTATAATAATGTATAATATTGAGTGAAAAAAATTTTTTCGATTTTTTGCAAAAAAGGATGATGTATACACTGTCTATTTTGCCAAAAAATGGAAAATTTTTGTTTCACTCAATATTATACTCAAACGAAAGGAAATATTAAGGGCATAAAATAAAACTACTTTTCGCTGCGAAATTCCTATTAGTTCCTGAGAAAATGATAATTATGGAGGATCGATTATGGAAATTTTAATGCATTTCAATGCAAAATCCATACTAAATCTCAGAATTTCCCAGAGATTTATGTACTGCTAAATAGCTCTTTAAATTCCCTTTCATTTGAGTATAATAATGTATAATATTGAGTGAAAAAAATTTTTTCGATTTTTTGCAAAAAAGGATGATGTATACACTGTCTATTTTGCCAAAAAATGGAAAATTTTTGTTTCACTCAATATTATACTCAAACGAAAGGAAATATTAAGGGCATCAAATAAAACTACTTTTCGCTGCGAAATTCCTCTTAGTTCCTGAGAAAATGATAATTATGGAGGATCGATTATGGAAATTTTAATGCATTTCAATGCAAAATCCATACTAAATCTCAGAATTTCCCAGAGATTTATGTACTGCTAAATAGCTCTTTAAATTCCCTTTCATTTGAGTATAATAATGTATAATATTGAGTGAAAAAAATTTTGTTTTCACTCAATATTATACTCAAACGAAAGGAAATATTAAGGGCATCAAATAAAACTACTTTTCGCTGCGAAATTCCTCTTAGTTCCTGAGAAAATGATAATTATGGAGGATCGATTATGGAAATTTTAATGCATTTCAATGCAAAATCCATACTAAATCTCAGAATTTCCCAGAGATTTATGTACTGCTAAATAGCTCTTTAAATTCCCTTTCATTTGAGTATAATAATGTATAATATTGAGTGAAAAAAATTTTTTCGATTTTTTGCAAAAAAGGATGATGTATACACTGTCTATTTTGCCAAAAAATGGAAAATTTTTGTTTCACTCAATATTATACTCAAACGAAAGGAAATATTAAGGGCATCAAATAAAACTACTTTTCGCTGCGAAATTTCTCTTAGTTCCTGAGAAAATGATAATTATGGAGGATCGATTATGGAAATTTTAATGCATTTCAATGCAAAATCCATACTAAATCTCAGAATTTCCCAGAGATTTATGTACTGCTAAATAGCTCTTTAAATTCCCTTTCATTTGAGTATAATAATGTATAATATTGAGTGAAAAAAATTTTTTCGATTTTTTGCAAAAAAGGATGATGTATACACTGTCTTTTTTGCCAAAAAATGGAAAATTTTTGTTTCACTCAATATTATACTCAAACGAAAGGAAATATTAAGGGCATCAAATAAAACTACTTTTCGCTGCGAAATTCCTCTTAGTTCCTGAGAAAATGATAATTATGGAGGATCGATTAGGGAAATTTTAATGCATTTTAATGCAAAATCCATACTAAATCTCAGAATTTCCCAGAGATTTATGTACTGCTAAATAGCTCTTTAAATTCCCTTTCATTTGAGTATAATAATGTATAATATTGAGTGAAAAAAATTTTTTCGATTTTTTGCAAAAAAGGATGATGTATACACTGTCTATTTTGCCAAAAAATGGAAAATTTTTGTTTCACTCAATATTATACTCAAACGAAAGGAAATATTAAGGGCATCAAATAAAACTACTTTTCGCTGCGAAATTCCTCTTAGTTCCTGAGAAAATGATAATTATGGAGGATCGATTATGGAAATTTTAATGCATTTCAATGCAAAATCCATACTAAATCTCAGAATTTCCCAGAGATTTATGTACTGCTAAATAGCTCTTTAAATTCCCTTTCATTTGAGTATAATAATGTATAATATTGAGTGAAAAAAATTTTTTCGATTTTTTGCAAAAAAGGATGATGTATACACTGTCTATTTTGCCAAAAAATGGAAAATTTTTGTTTCACTCAATATTATACTCAAACGAAAGGAAATATTAAGGGCATCAAATAAAACTACTTTTCGCTGCGAAATTCCTCTTAGTTCCTGAGAAAATGATAATTATGGAGGATCGATTATGGAAATTTTAATGCATTTCAATGCAAAATCCATACTAAATCTCAGAATTTCCCAGAGATCTATGTACTGCTAAATAGCTCTTTAAATTCCCTTTCATTTGAGTATAATAATGTATAATATTGAGTGAAAAAAATTTTTTCGATTTTTTGCAAAAAAGGATGATGTATACACTGTCTATTTTGCCAAAAAATGGAAAATTTTTGTTTCACTCAATATTATACTCAAACGAAAGGAAATATTAAGGGCATCAAATAAAACTACTTTTCGCTGCGAAATTCCTCTTAGTTCCTGAGAAAATGATAATTATGGAGGATCGATTATGGAAATTTTAATGCATTTCAATGCAAAATCCATACTAAATCTCAGAATTTCCCAGAGATTTATGTACTGCTAAATAGCTCTTTAAATTCCCTTTCATTTGAGTATAATAATGTATAATATTGAGTGAAAAAAATTTTTTCGATTTTTTGCAAAAAAGGATGATGTATACACTGTCTATTTTGCCAAAAAATGGAAAATTTTTGTTTCACTCAATATTATACTCAAACGAAAGGAAATATTAAGGGCATCAAATAAAACTACTTTTCGCTGCGAAATTCCTCTTAGTTCCTGAGAAAATGATAATTATGGAGGATCGATTATGGAAATTTTAATGCATTTCAATGCAAAATCCATACTAAATCTCAGAATTTCCCAGAGATTTATGTACTGCTAAATAGCTCTTTAAATTCCCTTTGATTTGAGTATAATAATGTATAATATTGAGTGAAAAAAATTTTTTCGATTTTTTGCAAAAAAGGATGATGTATACACTGTCTATTTTGCCAAAAAATGGAAAATTTTTGTTTCACTCAATATTATACTCAAACGAAAGGAAATATTAAGGGCATCAAATAAAACTACTTTTCGCTGCGAAATTCCTCTTAGTTCCTGAGAAAATGATAATTATGGAGGATCGATTATGGAAATTTTAATGCATTTCAATGCAAAATCCATACTAAATCTCAGAATTTCCCAGAGATTTATGTACTGCTAAATAGCTCTTTAAATTCCCTTTCATTTGAGTATAATAATGTATAATATTGAGTGAAAAAAATTTTTTCGATTTTTTGCAAAAAAGGATGATGTATACACTGTCTATTTTGCCAAAAAATGGAAAATTTTTGTTTCACTCAATATTATACTCAAACGAAAGGAAATATTAAGGGCATCAAATAAAACTACTTTTCGCTGCGAAATTCCTCTTAGTTCCTGAGAAAATGATAATTATGGAGGATCGATTATGGAAATTTTAATGCATTTCAATGCAAAATCCATACTAAATCTCAGAATTTCCCAGAGATCTATGTACTGCTAAATAGCTCTTTAAATTCCCTTTCATTTGAGTATAATAATGTATAATATTGAGTGAAAAAAATTTTTTCGATTTTTTGCAAAAAAGGATGATGTATACACTGTCTATTTTGCCAAAAAATGGAAAATTTTTGTTTCACTCAATATTATACTCAAACGAAAGGAAATATTAAGGGCATCAAATAAAACTACTTTTCGCTGCGAAATTCCTCTTAGTTCCTGAGAAAATGATAATTATGGAGGATCGATTATGGAAATTTTAATGCATTTCAATGCAAAATCCATACTAAATCTCAGAATTTCCCAGAGATTTATGTACTGCTAAATAGCTCTTTAAATTCCCTTTCATTTGAGTATAATAATGTATAATATTGAGTGAAAAAAATTTTTTCGATTTTTTGCAAAAAAGGATGATGTATACACTGTCTATTTTGCCAAAAAATGGAAAATTTTTGTTTCACTCAATATTATACTCAAACGAAAGGAAATATTAAGGGCATCAAATAAAACTACTTTTCGCTGCGAAATTCCTCTTAGTTCCTGAGAAAATGATAATTATGGAGG